>CAJPEV010001230.1:0-20973 GCA_905338385.1 Darwinula stevensoni
TATGGTGATAATTACAAGGTCCTCGTATTAATAACTTGTCAAAAGTGTATGTCCTCATGAGCGTCAATATATACATTAAATGTAACATCAAGTTGATGTGACTTACATACATGTCAAGTTTTTTACGAAAATAGCAACATCAATAGTCACGTCAAACTTTTCAACATGCATGAAATTCTTATCATATTGACGCAGTATTAACATGAAAGAGTCAATAAGTGTGCTACCTGGGTTAGTACTGGTTACTCGAAGGTAAGACGTATTTCATTTACATGAAAATTTGTTGGAGTGAATCAAGAGTGGAGAGAGCACAGAATATTTCTAGTAAAATTTAAGGATGTCGCTCATGAATCTTAACGGTACAGAAACAGTTTTCTTTGAAGAAAAAGCGGTGGCAATCGACTTTTATCGCGGATTGCTGGGTTTTAAAGTTGGAGAGGCTGGTCTTTCGTGCATTTTTCCGTGATGGATGATATCAGTCCTTTAATATCGCGACGATGGGAAAATGATAAGGAATCAGGCTGGACTGGACGATTGGGAAATATGTAAAAAAAAAAAAAAAAAAAAATTCCACTTGTGCCGTAAATAGAGACATTCCCGGGCCTTCAAGCTACTGCATCTGAGATGCTCGACCGATCTGCTCGGGGAAATTAAACCATATATCTCGTGAAGTGATTCTGAGAATTACTTCCAGGATTCTCATATTTTGCATTCCTGTTATGACAATCCTTTCCAGGTTGGGTCTCTCATTTGCACCATTAATTCCATCCCGTCCACCGGAAACCAACATCGTCTCGAATAACAATTTCGAATTTAACTACAAAATAGAATTTTAAGATCGAATTTCAACATCGAATTTTATTTTAACTGCATTTTTGGGAAACCATCTACGCATATTGAATGTTGCACTAGATGACCTTGAAGTTCCCGACTTTACACGACTACGGATGAAAATCTATGCAAGGCTTCTTCAGAAAATATGCTCGAAAATATACATGTGCAGGTCATTTCCCGAAATTTTTCCCGAAAAAGGACCAATTTTGCTGAAATATTCGCTGCACCAATTACTCATGTTGTGTCGTCCAATGAACGTTTTTGTTTTTGTTTTTTTTTTGGGGGGATTCATCACTTAGTGCACTTCTGAAATTTCCAGATTCTGCACGTTTTCATCAGATCACATTCATCTTTCCCAACCCAGGATCCTTTGAAATGATTAAACGAGAATTTCTTTACGTCCTCTCGAAATTCATTAGATGTATTATTTTTTATTTATATACGGTGACTACACATGCGATTGGCATCTCCGAATGCTATGAACCTGGCTGTTCCACAATGAAGTGATGCAATCGTGGAGGTGCAATAGAATGGAGGTACACAAGAGCAAGGTAATTTGGTATGAAAAAACTGACCGATATATATCAATAGGTACTTTTCACCGAGACGAAATAGATGAGAGAAAGGAGATGAGATTATATCAGTCAGCCAAGGAGAGTGGATGCCACCGACATGATTGCCCTTCGAGCCCCACCCTCGCGGGGATGTAGCCCAGTTGGGCTACATCCCCGCGGGGCTCTTCTAACCAGGGGGCAAAGTCAATGAAGTTTGGTGGTCATTTCATGGCGTCTGGTGAAAATACTGAGAGGGAATTGTGTTTCATTAAGACCGGCGGTAAATATTATTTGGTGTCGGCAATAAGAATTCGACGATGTGAATCAATTTAGTGACCAAGTGGTATGTTCCGGTGATGGATAATTACTTCTTCGCGATGGCGTAAATATTATTTGGCGATGAATTAAATATTTACCAACGCAAATAGAGTTTCAAGGAAACGCCGCCAAAATCTTCTCTCGCTGACTTTTGTGTGGTAAAGAACGTGATATTCTCTGGAGCCTTTTCACCATGAGTGGAGGGGGAAGACGAAGGATTCCAATGCCAAAATTAGGAGTCCTGGAGAATTGAGTTGTCAATATCAAGGCATTTTAAAGGTAAGTTTTGCAGGTCGAAGGGAAAGGACTCCCAGCTCCAGCCTATCTCAAGCAAGTGTCCGTTTTCTCACCGATTTCCAAGAACTGCGTGGCGTCGCACTTTGTCCTGACTTATAGCAACGCCAGAAAGCATCTGGGTCCTCAGTTCGGCCTTTTCCCAGTCATGCTCCATCGGAAATAAGGTGAGACTCATGGTAATGGTAAGTGAATAGACGAATTGAAACGGCTCCTCCAGACAGCGGATGTAGTGTTCCACTTCTTTTGGAACATTTTCACAGTTCTCCTTTTCCTGACATTTCACGATGAGTTACTTAGTGATGAGTTTTCGTTACCAATCCTTGATTCGTGGCTTCAACTAGCAGTAACTGTTGCAGTTAAAGTTATTTCCAGTTTAATGCTTAAAAACCTTTGACAAAATCGTCTTCGACTGTCTGCCATCTGATGGACAGCCGTTGAAAAACGTCGAGGCGGATGTTGCAACCTTTGCCCTTTTTTCCTCCATCAGATGCACGTTCGCGGAATCTTGGTGGGGATTGCAATCGGTTTGCTCTTGGTCAGTCAGTGCCTGGGCCTGCACCCAACGAGCTGCAGGACTCTCTCTGAAGGTGCTGGGAATGTCTTGGACTGCGATCCGAATGAGGTCCTCTCTCTCTCTCTCTCCCCCCCCTCTCTCTCTCTCCTTTTCATGGAGGAGCTTCTTTTAGGAGGAATGAGACCCTATGCGTATAATCTCGTCCTATCTCTGCTTGTTCTCTCTATTCCGCTGCTTTATGACAACAGAAAAAGTCAGCGTCAATTACAATATTAGGGCGAAACTTGAATGTCTTGTTAACGGAATGAAAGGGCTTGCAATTTTAATTCGAAATTCCAACTTTCCCGCTTCGGCAAGCACTGGACGGTGAGAGATGAGTCATCCTCTCCTACTCTCTGCAAAACCGCCATTAGCGTCCTTCATCTGAAAAAAAAGGCCTCTGCGCAGTTTCGAGCAAAGTTTACGTGGAATCTATGCCGAAACGGCTTTTTTCTGTCTCTTGGTAGATAATGACATTTACTTGTGGAGCTGGACATGGAGGTCATAGCGATTGCGCCAGCAACATAGCCGCAGAAATCGAGTGCTGCAAGGTGACGGAGGGGACCCTGACGTCCACTGACTGCGAGATTCTACCCGGCGACGCTGGGGAGATGCTTTCCTGCGCTCCCAAAGGCATGTTCTTGCAAGGCGTCTGTGGCTCCTTCAACAACACCAGCTGCTTCGGCTCCTCCCACAACATCAGATGTTGCAAGTATTTCCTGGACGAGACCATCACAGGTACCCCCAATCGTAGGATGTATCCGGTGGAGGTGGGGATAGAGCCTTCCACCAATGGATATGATTCAAGGTGAGGGTCAAGGGTATTTGTGTGTCATTCATCCCTTCGATTTTAGCACCCTTCTCTTGAGAGAATTTCAAGAACACATTGCATAGATTTAGCATTGCCTTCACTTGGAAATGAACTTCGAAGAGAGAAATGTCAGGGTGTTCTGCACGTGCATCAAAGACTGCGCAGGGTGTCCTTCAATTGATTCCACTTTGGCCACGTTATTTTTTAACACTTAAATGACGCCTTCAGTTCCAAAATACTGTAATCTTGATTACTTTAGTCTCTTGTTCAACATCGGAGCACTGTTTTCCGATGGCCACATTTTTGTTATTAGACCAAGGTTTATTTATTTATTTATTTATTCATGAAGTTTATTCTTGACGTGTAGTAAAAGCTATGGAATCCAATGAATGAAAGAAAAGTAAGGTTCAGCTGTGCCATGTGCATGCGCAAATTTTTAGACACTGAAAGTTTTTGTTATGTAACAATTTGATTATGCATTTCATTGCGCGAAACGGTATGCCATACATCTCTCAACCAATATGATGATTGTCAATTATTACATGCAACGTTCTACAAAAACAGAGATGCTGCATCTCAACTTTTTCACAGGTGTTCATCAGGCAAAATTGCAGTGGGTCGTTGTGCGTCTGGGGCCACACCCGGATGCTCAGTCGATTACACCTTGATCACCTGTGCCCATGGAGCCCCTTGCATCGATTGCCCTCTGACCTGATCAGGATGTGTCACAAACAGCAATACAGGATACTTCTTGAGCGAATGGGTTTCCGAGTTTCATTTCCAATGCCGGACGCAGTCCGGATCAGTTATAAGATTCCACCTGTGAGATTCTCTTTGATAACATTAGGAGGGCTCAGGTCAAAGGAATCTCTTGAAGAAGACCTCAGTAATTCGAAATACAGGGGGGAGAAATGCCCACCTTGAAATAAACGAGTTCGAATGATCCTATTTCGTTGTATTGTTCGCCATTGCGACTTCACCCCTGCTTTGTTTAACACAGCACTGAGGGTAAACAGCAGATTCTGCAGCAACAATGCAATATTTTTTTTATATACTGAAAGTAATGTGACACGTTGGTGAGAGGGGGTGAGTGAAAAGAGGTGTTAATCTATGTTTACAAGTCTTCAGAATGACAAAGCGACGGTTCCAAGTGGGCAATTAGTTAGCCTTGCATGTAATTGGAATGTGTGGTTTGGGGCAGATGGTCATCTGTGGGTGGTAGGAGGTTAAAATCTTCTAAGTAAACGAACATGTTTCTTTGAGTTATTAGCATGTAGGGGACCCAGACGTCATTTAGAATTGTCTTTCACTTTCGCCCCCGTTGACATCCGCCCCGAAACTTAATTTATTGTAATTGCTTAATTTCCCCCTTTATCTCATACACAGTAGATAAACGGAGGCGAGAGGGCACAAGAGCGACTTTCCAAACGTTGACCTCGCGACTGCTAACCATGCTAACCTTTCAACCACTTAAAAAGGTAGGTGAGGTTAACTCCCAGTTTCACTTTCTCATCCTGGGTAAGATGGATGCAGGAAGGCTTGGAGTCGAAATAGAGATGTTTTCCTGTTTTTCGATTCTGCATGAATCTTCTCCGGTTCGTGAAAGTCCAAGGTGATGTGAAAATTATGAAAATTCTCTCTTCAAGAACTGCTATTTAAAATGTAAATCCGGCTTTATCGGTGGATAGGAAATATTCGTTTCTGAAGCTCCGTTAGAGTGATTAATCTAGTGACTCTCGGCTTAAAAATGAGGAAAGCGGCTGATGCGAATACGTAGCATCTGCTTTCCATGTCCAAAAGAGACACTAACTACTTCTAAGAAAAAAAAAAGGAAATCTATGTTATCGGCATGCAAAGTGCAGCATAGTTCCTAATTATTTATACGCGGCGCACTACGAAGTACTAATGATTGCCTTTTTCTTATTCGCATTTCACTTGCACTCATATCAGTAATCGCGATCAACAATTTTGATAAGAGATGTGCAGTCTCTATCTCCAAACTGTCAAGTTTTGCCATTCTTTCGAAATATAGGTTATTACCTAGTAGAATCACGTGTTTCACTTGAAGGTTTTTTCGATTAAAATTTTTTCGAATATCAAAATGGGCTTTGCTAACGCCTATTTCCTTTCTTCCACCCCTTCGAAGAACGAAATTTGGTATACTTCTTCCTCTCTCACCACAGAATCATTCCAGCAAATTTGAAGCTCCATCTCCCCGGGGTTGTGGAGAACGCTAAATCTCGTTTTCGGAGGATGTGAATTTCATTCCTTTTTCTTTCTCCCCCCCCCCTTTGGGTTTTCGGAGGAAAGAGTCCCACCATAAGAGAGATATTGACGAGAATGACATGATGAGAATGGGCTCTTTTGCTGTTTGTAATGCATCATTTCGCCATAAAAACGAAGTTAGCTGTGGATTAGGATTTGAGTTGTTGCTCCGATACCGTCCCCCAGTGTTGCCTGATACTGTGCCGAAATTATGTCAGATTCAAGAGACTGTTTCAACCTTCGTATTGGCGTCTGGATCTATTTTTCTTATTTACGAGGCATTTTTGAGTTGAGTTCATGAAATGAGCTGAGAATGAAGCCGTGGTTTTATTGATCGATGCAGTGAAAAATGCAAATATCTTATCCGGACGTCCCTGAATGAACAGGATGGCTCGCACCATGCATTCCATGCCTCTTGAGGAGATTCCCTCCCCAGACCCATTCGAGATGGTTCGAGGAACTCCAGATAATCTTAACGTTACACGTCCACTTGAAATGGTTTGTGAGAGTATGAATAGACCTGCGATTGGCCTAACGTTACACGTCCTCAACCAGATGTCAGGAAGACCACTATTCACCTTTATAGGCCTAATTGACGCCGTAAGTCGAGAATTGAATTTCTTTTGAAAAGAAAAAGGTAGGCCTTGGCGTGACCTGAAGGTGGTCTGTTGGTTAGGCCTAGGCCTAACATTAGTGAGTCCCGTAGAGAGGCGGGGGGGGGGAATTGAAGAAAGGCAAAGCCATTGAAAATTGGTTTTCACATTACTTCATTTAAATTTAGATACGTAGGCTTTTCAATGTTCACCAGCTGAACTTGCCAAAATTTGGAGGGTTCATACTCTGGAAAGAAAAATGCAAATAAAAGGCGATAGGAGAGAGAGGAACAGCATGTTTCTGAAAATTCCTACCCGTAAATAAGCCGCACTCAGATCTGATGTGTTTACATGCGCCCTGCCCCCAAATAGCGTCAGTTTTGGCAACTAATTTTGGCAACTGGTCGAAGTGGGTGTAGATGTACAGTATAACGAGCTTTCGCTTCCGCTCATTTTTAAATGAGAGTTCCTAGTAGAATGTATTTCGGCCTGGAGGTCGAGCGGACAGTAAAAGGGAGTCTCAGAAATGGAGGTTTTTATTATTTTTTATTTTTCCACATGTAGGTTGAACAAAGTATTTGTGTAGCCCACCTAAAGGTGCCATCACACTTCATAATTTTGCTAATCCTATGTGCTGAGGATGGTGAGCTTTTTCCGGTACTTCCAGGACTAGTTCACTACTTAAGGATGATAAGTGCTTTAGTACTTCAATGAAAGTCCTTCGTTATTTTCTTCGTCATTCATCTCCGCCGGCATGGGAATACGTCAGGGCGTTCAATTCTAGTTCAGTACTCAGTACTAAGATGACCACACAGCTCCGTGAGACAAATCTGGCTATACCGCATGTGCGGTTGTCCAATAGGAAATTTCACTATAGGTGTCGTGGATGCCGTGTGTCCGTGCGTCGCACTGTGTCTTCTGGGCGTCGAGAGATTTCCTGAACCTTTAGATCCAGCACTTTCAGCCCTACCCTCGTCATATGACGGGTACAAGCCATGGAGCATTCAGATCCCCAGTTGGGAAACGGTTAAATCTGTACTTGACTATCAGAAAAGACACTGAGACATTCTGAGGCAAGTTCTTCGTCCCATTCATCTGATTCCCTTCCTTGCAACCTTGCAACTGGTTGATCTGATTGTTGAGATAATGAGTCATTTCAGAGCTTATTATGTTGCCAAAAGTATTGGGACAAGCCTTCCTCTGCCAATGGCAGATCGTTCCACAGACCACTTGCTCTCTAGAGGGCATTACGGCAAAGGAGATCTGCAATCTGTTACAGTCAGTGTTTCCCAATATGGAGCGTGGATCGGAACTGACAGAATATGAATGTGGAATGAGAGCAGGTAGTCATATCACAGGTATGACAGGGCGTACGATTGCAGAGACTTTACAGTTCCCCCAGTCAATCGTGGGGAATATTATACAAAAGAAACCTTGAGACGTGCCGGAGAGGAACCCAGACCAAGCAGGCCAGAAATTACGATGGACAGGCCAGCGAAATGAATGGTGAAGGGCTAGTGGATGTCGACCCTAAAATCCAACACCCAGGAGGGCAACGAGCGTAGGGATGTCAGCAATTGTGTCCGTTGGGTGGCCCAAGAAAGTGAGGCCACTACAAATTTTTACACGTACGTATTAAGAGCGATGATAAAAAAAAACAGAAAAACGGTTTGACGAAGCCTCGGTGTCATCCAGTGTCATCCACACGAGCATGTGATGTTCGATGCGTCCTCCTCGCACACACTCGAGACGCTGGCGCCATTAGTTATGCTGCGGTCGATGAAACGTTGCGACCGTTTACCCCACTCCTCGACGATAGCCAGCTTCAGTCGATCGACAGTATTGAATCTTCGCCCGCGATAGACACGCTGCTGAAGGGCACTCCAGATGGCGTAATAAACGGGGTTCAAGTCCGGGCTGTTTGGAGGCCACACGTCGGTTTGGTTAAACTCACCCCAAGCGTCTTAATTATTTTAACGACTTTACAACAGCACTCTGGTGATAACCTATCTCTTAGGGAAGTAAATTTAAATTTCAATCCAATTCCAATTTCATAGAAGTAATCGGCCACCTGTGGTTGTGACCACATAACGATATCACTTCGATTCGTTTCTCTTTTGTCAGAGCCATGCTAAGAGCTTCAGCACAGCATCTGATACAAGGTTTGTAAAGAAACAATATTTCCCCTTGATTCCAGACTTTGTGGCAACCCTGTATCGAATGTCTGAGGCCTCGGGACTGACGTCATCGCGGTAGGCTCAAGGACTAATTTTGAAGAGTCGAATCGCTTCGATGACTGATCTTGTTCGCATCATACATTAATAGCAGACCCGCCCTGTAGCATCTGACGTACTGACCCGATGAGGCCGAAATGTGATATTTCAACCAGAGATTGAAAATGTAAAAAACAATCAGAGATGGTACTACGTCGATTTGCAAGCTTTATGAGCGACACGTCAGGTCATGTCAAGGTCATGGAGGTAGGTCGACGCCGGTGTCATCTCTAGGCTTGGCTTAGGACTTAATCGCTTTCGACTCGCTCTTTCGTTTTCAGACGTCCGACGTGCTCGGACGATCCGAAGAGAAACTGCCGCTCGGGTCTCGAGGAGAGACGTGACGGGCGGAGGACTTTCCAACGTGTGGATGCGTTGTGAGAAGGAGAAGAATGAGGATGAGAATCGTTTTTAAATGACTTGTAGAAGAAATTGAAGATATGCCCGATTTATTCCCCAAGATTTCTGCCAGATTTCTAAATTCGGAAATTTTTTCTTTTTTTAGATGTTCCAAATGATTTCTGCTTGCGACGAGAGAACAGTCCTTCCTTCCGGTCAGTCTCTGCGATCGCGGAGAAGCGAAGAATGAGAAAGATCTTGGCGTGACCTCCCTCTCGATTTCCTCGCGGCGTGACCTCCCTCTCGTTTTCCTCGCGGCGTGGGGAAGTTTGCGAGGAGTCGAGTGCACTGGCCCTCGCCCGCTCGAGTTTCCATGAAAGAAAAGCAAGAGGAAAGGAGGACCTCACCACTCGGTTGCTTTCTTCATCGATCAATATTCCATTTTCCAACGAAAGCTTATATTCGATGACATCGCGAGAATGGCGGCAGAAATGGAAACGATTCGGCATCGTTACGACAACTTCGAGCCATCCCCTATACCTAAATAGGCTCCACCTGATTCCACCGCGAACGTGGAATCGTTTCTTTCCCTCGATTCCCTTCCAATGACCTTTGACCTTTGACTGAGAGTTGGTAGGCCTTGGCGACGAGGAATTTTAGGGAAATGTCGCTTTGTTGTGCTAGTGAACCGAGGGTCCGGGTTCTTCACTCGCACAAACAATTGCATTTTGTTCACCCATTCCTTCACGTAATTTCATTCTTGGGAGCATACTTCCTTACATGCAATTCGTTTTCGAAAGTGCTCATCCCACGTTAATGGGGTCGCGGCGAATCTTCCGCCGTTCCCGATCCCGTGTGACGGACTCGAGCTCGGCAGGTGATTATGCTGAGCCTCGAGTGACGAAGACTCGCGATGTCGTCATCATTTTGGCAACTTCTGTCCTCGACCTGATCCTTCCGGTCGTCACCCATAGCTTCTGATGGGATGTGCGAGGAGGAAAAAGGTCTAAAAATTCCGAGAGTTTCAGCGCCTCGGAAGTTGAAGATTTAACCTCCGAGGCCCTCCAGAGTTGCCGCAAAACTGCGGGAAGTCCTGGAGATGCGTCTGTCGATCTGGTTTCCGTATCGCACGTCACTCGAGAACCAGACCCAGGGGTACCGAGACTTCTGTTCCTGGGAGCTCCGTAATATATGAAGCCGTATTTCATCCTCGTCTCAGTACTTTTCGAGTCGAACCGGCCGAACTCGCCATGTGGCACCTGCCTGTACCGGGACGAAAGGACGGTGTCAAACGGCGAAGGGAAATGTTCGAAATGAAACACCACCGATAATGATCGGGCCAGGGCGACGCTTACAGATCCTATCCGCGTACACGAGGAACGGGAAAGGACCCAGGAAAAACCGTTGAGTAGAAACATATAGACTTCTACAGAGTTTTCAATGCAGTTCTGTAGAATTCGATCAAAAGTTGCCAGGTGTGCCCAGGAGTGATTCCACGGTAGTCGGTGCTCTCCCTCGAGTACCCCCGTCTTGAAAAGAGGAATTATCGCATCGGTCTGACGATCCACCGGTGCCGTTCCCGATATTCCCAACCGTTCCGCGCACCCTATTCATTCACGAGCACCCATCGATATCCATCGGTTTCGGGATCTCTGTAGGATTTCGTACTTGCCTGGGGACTTCCCATTCTTGGGGCCAGCCGTCGCTCCTTCGACTTCCTCCATCGTGAGAATATTCTCTCGGATAAGGCTCCCAGTAGGATACATCGTAGTCCCCCCTGCGGGAGGGTTTCACGAATCCTCAAACTGTTCCTTCCACCTTCCATGTATTTCCGTTTCGGCCTTTCACGACCCGGAGAGTATGTCACCTGCCATTCAGGAGCTTTCGAACGGTTCGTCAGACCATCTTGTTTGCAGTGCAGTGGTCACATCCATTCTTCCATGCTTTCGCTTCGGCTACGGTTCGAGCTGCAGTTTTTCGCGCTTTTCTGTAGCACATTTGTGGAGTCCGACGTCCCGGACGTGTATGTCCTATAGGTCGTCTTCTTGGTGGCATCGGCCGGTCGCACTTTTAGCGTCCAACCGGGAGTCCTCTTGGCATTGCGGTGTGTCACTCCGATTCGCTTTTCGCGGTTGCGGCCGAAACGCCGAATCCAAATCGATTCCATTCGGACCTCCGTATCATAAATACGGTGAAGCAGCTGGGTGCTCGGAGAAAACTCTGAAAACGAGATTTTAATCGCATCAGCTTGTGCTGAAATAGATGCGATCCGTTCAATTCAATCGACTCGAACATTCAAAGTTGCCAAAGGGGACTCAAAGGATTCTTTAAACCATGAGCCGATTGTTTCGAGCGTTTTGCCAAACACCGTTATGAAAGCAGAAGCAGTGAACGATCCCGCATAACTCCAGCACGATATCCGGCAACCGTGGGAGCCGGGACTTAAGCCGACACGCGACAGCTACTGAACGACAGAGGAAAATCGATAGGCTTTGGTAGCGCCTCACTCCTTTCTTTTATTACCTTTCTTCACTCCCCTCCTTCAGCAAAATTCAGCCTCTTCGTATTCCTCTATGAGAGCATCAACAGGAACGAAATTTGGCATGCGTCTTCCTCTCTCGACGCAGAATAGTTCCAGCAAATTTGAAGCTTCATCTCCCCGGGGTTCTGGAGAACACCGAATCTCGTTTTTCAAAAATCGTGAATTTCATTCCAATTTTTTTCCCTCCCCTCTCCCCTGGGTTCCTAGGGGATTCCAAGGGGATTTTCGGAGGAAAGAGACCAACCATAAGAAAGGTATTGACTCGTAGATGACGAAAAGTGGCCTTTTCGTTCTTTGTGATGCACCCTTTCGCCATAAAAAATGAAATCGGCTTTCTTCAATTAGGTTTGGAGAGCTGGCCCCGGTACCGTCCCCCAGTGTTGCCGGATACCATGCCGAAATCATACGCCAGATTCAACGCGACTTCAACATTGTATCGGCGTTTGGATCTTAGGTTTTTTAAAGTATGAAACATTTTCGTGCTGAGTTCATGAATGGAACTGAGAATGAAGCGGTGATTAGCGGTGATTGATCGATGCGGTGGGATATGGAGATATCTTATCCGGGCATCCCTGTGTTAATAGGATGGCGCGCATCATGGTTATGATGCTTCCTAGAGGCATTTACTCCCTAGACCTATTCGAGATGGTTCGAGGAACTCCCGATAGGCCTTACGTTCCACGTCCGCACTGAAGTGGTTCGTGAAGGTATGAACAGGCCTGCGATTGGCTTGTCGTTACATGTCCTCAACGAGATGTCTCGAAGACCACGGATCACCGTTATAGGCCTAGTTCGCCCCCTAGAGTCGAGAATTAAGTTTCTTTCGAAAGGAAACAGGTAGGCCTTGGCGTAGCCTGAAGGCAGTCCGTTTTTAGGCCTAGGCCAGGGCTTCCCAACCCTTTTCACGTGCGACCCCAAAAATCACGATCATACCATTCAGGGCCCCAAGCACTTGCCGAACCGACAGGCTCCCCCATTTTTGCGCTAAAATCGCAAGGAAAAACATAACTTGGCGTCTAGTTGCCGGTTCGCAACCTCAAATATGATCTGGGCGACCCCACGTGGTGTCGTGACCCCTGGGTTGGGAAGCCCTGGCCTAGACTTAACGTTAGTGAGTCCTGTAGAGAAGGGAGGGAGGGGGATTGAAGAAAGGAAAAGCCATTGAAAGTTGGTTTTCACATTACTTCATCTTTTTATGCCTGGACTTCCTCGATTTCTCGAACTCCCATCATTCGAGTGTCTTAGAGTTCTCGACTCCATCCATTCTTACTTCGCATGACGGGACGGACACGCACAACAGCGAACGTATGGCAAAGAAGCTTGGGACCGGCTTGAGACCAAGGGGACCTTTCGACCAGGCACTCCGAACAGAACCGCAGGGACGGTCAACCACGGCCTCGTATGAAGCCGTAGTGGCCGGACTTCCGACTTCGGGCTCAGTTCAACTCGAGGGTTGAATTTCGGAAGCCCGAACCGTTCGGTCATCGAATCCGGTCGACTCTCTCTTGTCGGTATCTGTTCGGACCGGCACGGTGGAGAAAGCGAGTGAAACACTCATGGTGCGTGTGTGCGTGAGGACCCAGTGCGTGAATAGGGAAAGCGAAGGGAAATCTCATGTTGAGACGGCCTCCGTCGCGTTCTGCACCTGCCCCACGCAGAAACCCCATCCCATCTCCGGCTCTCCAGTGAAAATCCCCAGAGTGGATCGTGAGGCACTGCATCCTCCCGTCTCCCCGGGATGTCGTCGTCGAATCCCTCCAGTCCCCCCGGGATGTCGTCGTCGGATCCCTCTCGTCCCCACCCCGAACGAGCCCAGCAGCACGTGAGTGAGCATCCATCCAGGACGCACGCTACTCTCTCTCCGCCTTCGATGCGAAAGCCTGTTTTTCGTTCCTTTCCCGAAAATCACGAAGGCCTTCGTACGGGTCTCAACTTTTTTTCCCTCTCGTTAAAACTCATTCACCAGGGTTCCGCGACCATTCGCCTCCCTTGGTCGATTCGCCATTGCATCATCGACACTCGTCCACGGAACAGAGGGAGCAGCCACGCGCGTCCGATAACGCGAACGGCGGCGTTCTGGTCGACAGGGTTGCTGGATCCACAACTTTTCCCCCCAAAATGCTCACTTCTCCCAGATATAATGGCAAATTCTTCTCACCCAGCTTCTCAGCCGGCTTCCGCTCGATCACGCACTAATCCATTAAAGCGGCGATGGATGCTAAAAAAAATGGAATTGCGCAATCGCTCAGAAATCCACATGGCTGTGTGAACCTGAAAACTTTTCATGTCACTTTTTTCTTTAACTCCGTGAGTGCCGCCTAAACCTGTCCCTTCGCTCACGGAACAATGATTGCAGCATTGAAAAGACTTTCGAAGACGGTCAATTTGAAACTGCCGTGCATAATAAAAATCTAAATTTTCGAAGCATGTCGGCGAATGGTAAACGCGTGTAGCTTTACTTGTATATGCTTTACTTGCATTCACACTCTTCCATTAAAATAATGAAGCTGAAAATATGCCACAGAAATATATGGACATGCTCCACTTGATGCTCCTTGAAAAAATGAGTTTGATGAAAATAGAAGGAGCGCGTTATATTTTCGCCTAAGTCATGCGCAGTACACTAGCGATTTGTGTCATTACATTGTTATAAACTGATGAAAACTCCATATAAATGCTGTTTCAAAGTCGTTAATTGCCTCCCAGCACAGATATAAACATTTCGGTAAAGATGAAATGGAGAAGGAGACACGGAAATTCACGCGCGTTTCGAAGGAGACGAAGAGGTGAAGGACGCACGGGCCTCCGAGACGAATTCCGCATTCCTTCCACGGGTTTCTCTCCTTGGCGGAGTAGAGTCCTGCGCGGGAGGTTATTTTTTTTGGCCGGAGCGGGCTCGGGCTCAGGGACGCGGGTTCGGGCCGCGGCCCGTGCAAAAAAAAAACCTCCCCGTCCACGCCTCTACCAGGTTCATCGGGATTCGGGTCGCATTCGCACGGTCGTTGCGAAACGAGTCGGGGCTCCTCCATCCAATGCGTCTGAGAGGAAATGTTCTCGGCCATCATTCGATTTTCCTTTTTCGCGCGGGAATTTGCAGATGTGGCGACGGTAACGGACCACTCGATCCACTTCGTTTTGCTTGTTTTGTCAGTTGAATTTATCGTTAGTCTCCGACGCCATTTTTTTTTATAAATTCGAAGTCGACCGCAGTTGCTCCTACTTTAGGGCTTATCGAGAGCATCGGTTCAGTTGTGAAGGGATCCGGTTTCTTTTTTTTTAAAAATAATCTGTTCGAGCCGTGACCAGATAATACCGTATGTCTGTACCAGGTTTCCCTGAGAATTTCGCACGGTTGGCCTTTTCCTGACTTGTTTCCAGCATCATACTGTGCAATCATCGTGCAAATTTAATATTCCACGAGAACCGACGTGCCCTCACAAACGCTCACGTCGCACGATCATCCTGGGAACCCTACGGTCCCCGGTCGGTTGCGCTCTGCGATTTTCACCAGGGAAATCGACTGTGGGTTTGAGATGCCATGCGTCTTTTACCTGCTTTTTCCGCTTTGAGCGGGAAGGTCCTTCTTTTCCAGCCGTTTTCACGAACGAACGAGTGAGACGACCGAAGAACCCAGTCGACGAAAACGATATATTTTTCATCGTCCGTTTTTTTCTATTCCCCAGGAAAGCCGTCATCCCCTTCTCGCGATCCGGAAGGCCTGGAAGACCTGGAAGACCCGGCACGTCCAGGCCCTCCGACGGACCACCCTTCTCGTCCTCTTCCTCTCCTACAACGCCTACCTGGTCTGGGCCGTCGCCCTCTGGTCGCGGGGGGAGGAGAGCCTGGAGCCGTGCGAGGGACTCGGCCTGCTGCTCTCCGTCACCGGAGTCGCCTACCTCGCCCTCGCGCACAAGTTCCTCTTCCGAAGGATTCTCGCCTTCGTCTGGGCGCGAGCCTCCACTTGGAAGGTCGTCGTCGGTCTTCGAAACGCAGCGAGAACGAGGTCGGTCCGCTTCCATTCCAGCCGATTAATGCAGTGTCACGTGCACGGGGTATCTAACGATAGGAAGTGATTGCTACGTTCCCCCGGAGGGGAAACCGGCCGTCTCGTTCGATCGCCGTGTCGAAGTCGAGCCATACAGGGGCGTGGCCGTAATCGTCCTGCCGCACGATCACTTTTTTCCCCCCCAATGATTCGCGATTTCTTTCACTGCCTCGTTAGGACAGTCGAGGAATGGTGTCAAGCCTGTCATTTTCATCAGGCAATGGATGCGAGGCAAGAGTCCCACTCGTATTTCCACCGGAACAAAGAAAAACGATATTTTATTGAGGCACCCCGAAGGAAGGTATTTTATGGAAATCACCGATTTAATTTCTATGGAGAAATGGAGCCGAACGACGGAAATGTCTCGCATCGGCTCTACCAGAGAAATTGGAGTTTGGATTAAGTGCCAAGTTTGGGTCATCTCGCTCGTGCACCTTTTTCCTTCGTTCCGTGAAAATATTGCCAGCAATGAGATTGAACCTGAAACTGGAATCGACCGAATCCGGAACACCTTTTTGGTCCTAAACAAAATCAAGGTCGTCCCTGCCGGTTCATCTCTCAGTTCGGCCCTGTTCTATATATATATATTTTATTATTATTATTATTTTTTTTTATTGCAGGCTTTTGGAATTTCGCTAGTGTATTTTGCTGTGAATTTTGCTCGTTGGTCGATCGATCCTTCAAATTTGACTTGTCGAAAACTCTGGTGGAGCAGACCTTAGCATGCTCGAGACGAACTCTTTTGGAATCCGGAGTTCTCTCCCATTCGTGACGACTCTTAAATAAATAAACGAGAATGAAAAATCGGATAAGTTTTCGGCGCTTCCGGTCCCTTAGGCACGCTCGGTTGGGAGTCCATCTGGCCCTCTTATTGGGGATCCTGGCGTTCCTGGTCGTGGACGGATGGGACGAGCCCTTGAGGCTGGCCTCCGCCGGCGGCATCTTCTTCTTCCTCCTCGTCGGGTGGCTCCTCTCCAAGCATCCCGGGAGGGTAGGTTCCGGTTCTCCTCAGTTTTCCTCACCAGGTGGCTCCTCGCATTCCTTCTACCTCGTTCGTGACTCGTGGCTCTGGAATCGTCTCGTGATGAGAGGAAACGCGTTTCTGCTTCCTTTCGAAGGAAGTTACGCTGTTAAAAATTCTAAAATTGTGCTTTTTGTGACCTAATCCCTGAATGCTTGTAAAAGAAATATAAGCAGCATATTTCGTTTCCTTTACTTCCTTTAGCTTCGGTATCATTCATAATGAATACGCTTTACGCTTGTCGACATTTCTTCGACTGCTGACGAAAGCAACTCAGGCTTGGGTATCCTTGGTTGGCAGGTATGGGACATTTTGCTGCTTTTTCCCGTTCCATAGACTTTAAATCGTTTAAACCTTCCCGCAAAACGTTCTCAAAATTGCACTTACGTAATTTTGTAGAATATTTGCTCGGATGAATAGCACGTTCCCTAATGTAGTTTTTTGCACGCTGCATGCAAATATTCCTAGTTCGTCCCAAACTCGAGTCGAAATTCACTGCATAGGACGAACGACGTCGAAGGAATTGAGGAATTCCACTTCTTGCTCCGCGACCTCTCCGCTCGAGACGGACCCGATCGCCCCCGATCGCCCCCGATCGTCCCCGACTCGGTCCTTTCCCCGCAGGTGAACTGGTACCAGATCTACTGGGGGATCGTGTCGCAGTTCGTCCTCGGCCTGGTGATCGTGCGGTGGGGGACGGGGAGGGAGGTCTTTCGGTGCCTGGGAGACAAGTTCACCGATTTCATCGCCTTCACGGATGTGGGGAGCGAGCGGGTCTTTGCGTATCTTTCGTCGGGGGATCCGGGTCGGAACGTCACGTTGCCGCGCCTTTTTGCGTTTAAGGTCGGTTGCCGACAGGGTTCCGCGATTTTTCTGGACGGTCGCACGAGGGAGGAACGTTTCGTCGTTCGTTTCGTCCGTAGACGCTGACGAACATCTTTTATTTCAACTGGATCATGGAGATCCTGTACCACCTGGGGGTGATGCAGTGGGTGATCGTGTGGCTGGGGGAGCTCCTGCAGTTCCTCGTGTCCACGACGGCTGCAGAATCCATGA
Organism: Darwinula stevensoni; assembly: GCA_905338385.1. Lineage (NCBI taxonomy): Eukaryota > Metazoa > Arthropoda > Ostracoda > Podocopida > Darwinulidae > Darwinula > Darwinula stevensoni. The sequence goes on from CAJPEV010001230.1 coordinate 17,502, forward strand.
ACTCCGCCGCCAACATCTTCGTCGGACACGTCTGTCGTCTGGCGTTTTCGGCGCGCTCTTGCCGTCCGGGCGTTCGATCGCGATTCGGGTCGACGGATTCGCGATTCGAGAGGACATTAAAGGTTTTTCGTAACCCTTCGCTTCTTTTTAACTTCGAGCCGCGACCCGGATCACCATCGAACGCACGGCGAACATCAGCAGCTAACAGTTAGCAGTCGGGTGAGCGGCGATCAGAGGTCGCCCATCGACTTCCGTGCGCTCGAGAGAATCACCGATCGGTCTTCCAAGGAAGCGGCCTCCTGGAGGCAGCTCGCACGGCTTCGGTTCCTTTTCGAAACGAGATGTCTTTTACGATTCGTTGAAGGAATCCGTATGGAAGTCGAAGTGTGGGTGGCCGGTCGTCGCTTCTACGACCTCGACTCGGACGAGCTCGAGCTTTCATCGCTCTTTCAGAAATGTCTGTTACGTTACGCAGTCAGACGTTCTTTTTCCCCTCCCTTCAGATCGTGGCAGCGGTCGCGATCCAGCCGTATCTCCCCCTCATGACGCCATCCGAGCTGACCGTCGTCATCGCGGCCGGACTCGCCAGCGTCGCAGGTCCGTCCGAGAGCCAAAGCGATCCCGAAGGAAATGCATCTGACTCCGAATTTCGGTTCCAGGAGCCGTCCTCGTGGCGTTCGTGGGATTCGGAGCGTCGGCGGCCCATCTGGTGTCGGCCTCCTTCATGTCCGCCCCGGCCGCTCTCGCCTGCGCCAAGCTCCTCCACCCCGAGACGGAGGAGTCCAAGACCAGGGCCGAACACATCTCCATGGACGCGGGGTCCGTGTCCTTTTCTTTCTTCTCCCGCGTAAAACGATGGGCAGCGGTTCGACTTCGAATCGCAAGATGGGCGTGGGTGAGGCGCGCCTCACATCACCTTTGCGACGATTCGGAGCACGCGAACCAGACGGTAGCGATCGATGACCTTCGCGTCGTATCGTAACCTAAGATTCGACATCACGGTTCGAAAAGGTCCTCAATGGTAACATTTTGACGAAGTGCAGCATGGCTTAGAAAGCGAGAAAATATCTCTCGAGACATCTCCGTGACCAGGTGACCCGCGCGTCTAAAAGTTCTATCGTGAAACCGGGAACTGCATGCCGCGACACCCCTTCCGTAAAAATCGTACCATCGAACGAAAAGCGAGAGCCAACGGCACTCGGCATTCCGCGCCGAACGAAGTTCGCCGAGCCCAGAGTGCATTTTCTCCCTCGACCGCGAGGCACGATAGCGTCTCGCCCAAGGGGGGTTGGAGAGAGGCGTGCTAAAATCTTGTGATGACGTCAGCGAGCCGTTCCACCATAAAAGCGGTTTGCACGCACTCTTTCTCTCGTCTCTCACAGCCGTAATACGATCGACTGGCATTTGTCACACCACCCTGCCATTGTACATGCATTGTACATGCATTGCTGATCTGTTCGTCGATTTCGATAATACCGTTAGTGTGCTCGCTTCCCCTCTTAGATTCCTATCATGAACCAAAAGCTATAAGGCTTGGAAAAATATTCCGTTCCAACAGAGAATCTGGCCGAAGATCCAACGCCACCTCTGACTGTCCATTTCAAGTAATGCTGGACCAGCAAGTTCTCCTCATCTCTTGAGAATGAACACTGTCATGAAATCATCGCACCAGAAGACCGTAAAACCTCATTGTTTAGAGGTAGGAATACTTCTTCAGAAGCTGAAGAGAGCACAGGAGCTACGGAAGCTGACAAAAATTCCTTTCACTCAGGTGATGCAAAAAGGAACAGTGATCGAATATCTCGAAACAAATGTCACTATGATCCAAAAACCCGTCCTCGAAGGAGTATTCACAAATACTCGATTGTGAAATAAGTTATGAAATTCAAGTACCCGCATATCCATCCATTGGTTGTTAGGATCTTCATACCTACCAGAACTCCTATAGACACCTGAACAGGGAAAACACAGTGAAGATGAACGGGGATCGTTAGGAACGAAAGTGAAAAAACTGCGGAGAATTTTGGTGACTGAAAAAGGATTTTCGTGACAGCTCCGATCTGATGCTTGATGGCTGGACATCGAATTCGCACAACCCATCCCAAAGAAAGAGCTATTTCGGTGTATGGGGAATTTCCTTCAGTTTCAGATTTCGCGATATAAGTACCTTGCACGATTTCTCACGCCACAGGGCTCGCTTTGCCATTCTGGCGAGTTACACGGCATGCCCTTCATTCCTAGCCGTTCCACCCCAAAAACGCGTTTCTGCGCAGCTATAAGAGGAGTCTTTCCGACCTCCCTCGGGCTCGGATCCTTCTCCTCTGGTCGCGTCTACCATGGAAAAGAATGGAACCTCGGCCTCGTTCGCTTCGAAGAGGATCCTCTCGGAGACTTCGACGCCCGCATGACGAAGGTGAATCGAGGATCGCTCGGGCATCGCGCATGCTCGGAGTGCGTCGATTAAACCGTGCGTTCCTCCCCGCCGGAGTCGATCTCATACCGACTGTGTCGAGAATCGAAAGGGCTTGCAGCCCGACTCGAACTCACTCCTTGATTTTTTTTTCGGATCCTTTTGGGAGGAAGCGATGATGGTTTGGGTGGCTGGGTACCACTTTCATCGTTAGGCGATATTTATTTGAGCATTGCCCAGACCATATTTGAAAACTGGCGTGCAGATATGCACGGAAACAGGATCATTTCGCTCTGGCAATGATCACGCCGAAAAGTACCTTTTTTGCTCATTTTATATTTGCGCAAGTGTCAACACGGATGTTTTCTGCTTCCTCGTCGAACTCTACTTCCGATCCATCTTTGAAAGGGAAAACCCGGACAATCAAGAATTGTAAAGGTCGAATTGGAAAGTGCGATAAGATTCCGCTCCTCTCACGTGAAAGGAGATTCTCAATCCATCTTTTTGAGCTCTGGAATGGAGCTAGTTTCTTGACGAGCTAGTGCAGAAAAACTCTCTTCCCGCCCAGGGTTTCCCCCACCTGCACACAGGACGTATCTGCATCTTCTGTAAACGAAAATTTCGCTGTCGTAGCCATTGGAATGCACCGAATAAATATAATCTTGAGTTATGTAGTGCGTAAAGACGACCATGGTCAGCGACATCAGTCGTTCCTGCATCGACAGTAACATTTCGCTCTTCTCCAGAGGGTTTATGACTGATGCATTTAATCTATGGTCTTGTGTTGCTCGTATACCGCACAGGAAGTACAAAGGACTGCTGGATGCGGGCTTGACGTGAGCGACGAGGGCGACGGGACTGTACGCGGCCGTCTTGGCGGCCATCATCGCATTCAGATCCGGAATGGAGGCCGTCAACACCCTCATGAATGCCCTCTGCTCTCTCCTCGGCTTCCCTTCGGTCACCATCCAGGTAAAAAACCTTTTCCTCTGCGAACCAGTTCATCCAGGAGCTTTAGAGTCGGGAATTGAATTAGTGTCGTCGATGACCTGTTGTTCGGTG
>CAJPEV010001230.1:21712-73014 GCA_905338385.1 Darwinula stevensoni
ACCGTCTCGTCTCCCCGACTCTCGACACGTTCGACACATCACTCCTCGTACTCTTGCACCAACATCCCTGCAAATATCATTTCCCCTCGGTGCTTCGATCCGCTCGGGAGAAGTGGGAAAGGCCTAAAGAAAGGAATGCGGACCTGCGATGGAGGCGGTGAGGAAGCAGGCCATGGACCCGGCCACGAAAGACCTCCACGCCATCCGGGCGACGACCTCCCGTTTCTCGGGGACCAGCGTGGCGATGGTGGCCAGTTCCGTGCCCAGAGCGCCGAAGTTCGAGAACCCGCACAGGGCATACGTCGCGATCGTCGCGCTCCTCCCCTAAGACACACGGCGACCGTCCGGAAACGCACGAGAAAAGGAAATAAAACCCCCTGCATTGCCTATGGGTGGCTGAGGCCCGCCTGGTCGCATTTTTCAACCGGTCGATGTGGGCTTCCCATTGAATTTGGAATCGCACCAGAAGGGGCACGCTCCATCTGGTGCGATTCTTTCCCTTTGCATGCAGGGAGCCGACCGCGAGCCACGGCTTAAGACTCACGGAGAGCAGTCGGTTTTTCTTGAGTTGCCCCAGTCGATGATAGGCGATGAATTCGTTGACGACGGTCTTCACCGCGACCAATTCCCCCACGATCCGACTCTCTTCCCACGGCACGCCCATTGCCAGCGCCACCGGCATGAACAAGTACGATAACATGTACTAAAAAAAGGAAGAAAAAAAAAAAACAGTTCCATCTACGATCGTTCGGGAAGAAGTGCATGACCGAACGCGAATATTCTGTGATTGTTCTAGTTATCTACGGAACGACGAGAAAGTAACCGGCCGGGAGAACGATAACGAAACGAGAAATTTTCTCCCGTTTGATCCGTAGCTTTTTAATGCCTCGAGTTCATCTCGATGGGCATCCATCATTCTGTCCTCGTTCGTTCCGGAATTCACGCGACGGGACGTATCTAATCGTGGATACGACAGGAGAATTTAAAGAAAATCTGCTCGCCGCTGTCCATCTCTATTATTACGAACCGTCGGTGATTCCCAGGATTCCCAGTACTTCTACGGGATGATCTTTATCGATAAAGTAATCGTGTGATTCACGGATCAAACTCCAGAATATTGGGTATCGAATAAAAGTGGGAAGACTGGACTCGGGCTGCAGGTTTTCTTTTCCCGGGAAAACGGCGTCGAGAATGGAAATCTCCGCCGAGGCGGGGATTTCCGCTTTCTCGAACCAGGCAATAACGCCGGTAACGTTACGGCGACGGCAGTACCTCCAGGGTGAATTCGGACGTTCCGAGTAGTCCGGTGATCCAAGTGACGATCGCGTTCCCCTGGTGCACGGCCGCCGTGAACACGATCATGCTCACGAGCCACGACGCGTAGAGCGCCGTCGCCCGGATCGCCCCGCTCAGTCCAGCCTCCAACAGCGTCGTGTATTTCCTGCAACGGGCCAAAGGGAATTACCTTTTCCGCAATCTGCGCTTTTCTCTCTGCTCTGGGGATGTAACGATATCATATTGATATCCGAAATATATTATAATATTCGCTATATCCGATTCCACTTTGACTTGCCTCTCAGAGATGAGAAATCAACCAGCTATTTCGCTCACCATTAATTGAGGTAAGGATTAAGAAATAGGCTGCTGCAGTCCGTGGAGATCGAGTAACGTTTTCTTGGAATCCCATCATCTCCCATCTATCCAAATACTTTCTTTGAAGCCTGTCTCTTTCGTGATGTGCCACTCAGAAAAAGTTGAATTATTTTTCTCAAATACGTATTGCAAATTCATCGTTTCGTATCGTTTCTCGATATCGGCTCTTTAATACTGGTCGCAAAATATCGGCAATAGATGTCGGTCTGAATATCGGTTCGTCGGAACGCCAGAACTTTCCGATACCGTTACGTCCCGACGTTCGACCTCGGATTCGCGGGGAGACGCTCACCCGGTGTCCCTGTCGATGTGTTCGGCCCTGGTCTTGGACTCCTCCGTCTCGGGGTGGAGGAGCTTGGCGCAGGCGAGGGCGGCCGGGGCGGACATGAAGGAGGCCGACACCAGATGGGCGGCGGAGATCCCCAGCTCCACGAATGCGGCCAGCATCGGTCCTAGGGATCGCGAGAGTCAGCGGGGGCGTGAGGGTCGCGTGTGCGTGGTCGTTCGTCGTTCTCGGATTTCGGTTTCTGTTTTTAGCGGATGGATGGGCTCCGAAGGGGTGTAGCCCATTTGTGAGAATATCGATGGACGTTTATCGCGTCGCGTGTCTGTCTTTTAGGTTCGATGTGAGCGATGCCGGACCGTCCACGACGAGTGAAATGCATCTCCTTATTATTTTCTCTCGTTCACTTCATCGTTCGCAATAGGCAAGGCAACTTGTATAGACCTTTACTGATAACAGTTAGCTTATCTGGTCTCCGAACAATGACCTTCGGGATCCACAACAATCCGAGAGAAGTTAAACTAGATGAAAGGATTTATTTCCGGTGTTGCGAATGAGCCGTTGTTGACGATTTTCGCGAGTGCAACGTCCAAGCGCTTTGGGGAATCGGTAATATTGACAAAACTGGTGTCTTCCTACTGAATCAATTTTGCCTCTTTTCAGCTCACAGCTGAGAGATTTTTTTCAACGAAATCCCGAGAATCTGCAACGGAATGCGAGATGCTGCCACGGTCTCGCGTCCTTTTAGCTCCTGCGAAAATCAATTTACATAGTGAATTTTAAGCTCGGAGCCATTCCTACGCTCTCCAAGGACCTCATCGTCTGGAAAAGCCTGGAAAACGCTGAAATCCTGTTCCTTCGAGAGGCGTTTAGAAGTGAGATCTGGGATCGGGCAGGAGACGCGCTGACCTGCGACACTGGCGAGGCCGGAAACCACGACCACGTTCAACTCCGACGCCGTCATCAGCGGCAAATATGGCTGGATCACGGCAGCAGCAACAATCTGCAGGAATTGCCCCAATCACTCCACAGCCACACCCGCGTCCGCATTTCATCGGCGTAGTGCTCACGTGTCCGACGAAGATGTTCGCCGCCGCATTCATCGACTCTGCGGCCGTCGTGGAGACGAAGGACTGGAGGAGCTCGCCCAGCTCAACGATGGCCCATTGCATGACCCCGATGTGGTACAGCACCTCCAGGATCCAGTTGAAATAGAAGATGGTCACCACCGTCTACACGTCACAAGTAGGAACGAGGTTAAAACTCGCTGGTGCTTGGAGGACCGACGAGGAGAAACTTTCCGTGACAGATAAATTCGCATCGAATGTCTAATTTCGAACAAACTCCAGCGAATCTGGCCGACGTCGCGAAACCGACGGCGACTTGGCCTCGACCTTGAAAGCGAAGAGGGGCGGAAGATGCAGGCTCCCGCCCGGCTCTCCCGTCGCCAGGTACTCGAACGCGAAGAAGGATCCGTGATCCGTGAACCTCACGAACTGCGTGAACTTGTCGCCGACGCACTGGAGGAGTCGGCGTCCGACCGACCACCTCAGGATCGCCAGCCCGAGGAGGAACTGGGCCATCAGGCCCCAGAAGACTCCCCGCCAGTTCACCTGCGGAGTCGAGGACGAGGGAGTCGATGCATGGCCTGCCTCGTGCGATGGGAAATCGGGTCGAAATGAGTTTTTAGAGGAAGTTTATTTCTGAAATTTGGCGTGTTAGTTCCGTTAAGAGTCATCGAATGCTTTTGAGTTTTTCCGAGATTGTGACCATGGGAGCGGAGCAATGATTTTGGGAATTTCTGCCCCAGGAGCACGGCTTCGAGAAGCATTCGTTTGCATTAAATTTGCCTCTCGAAGGTACCTCAAGTGCAATGGATTCCAGCAAAAGCAGAAAATATAGTTTTGAAACGCTTTCAGGCAACTTACAAGGAATTAGACAGATTCCTTGAGGGAGGGATTCCAGAGAGAGAGGGAGGGAGAGAGGGCGGGAGGTAGGGAGGGAAAAGGCTTCCAGTCTTTGTCATATGGAGTTTGCACGTGTGTCATGACGTAGGACTTGAATGCTCGTCTGAGGCATCGGGTACATAGCTTGTCATTAAAACAATAGCTAGCTGAGTGTAATCGCTGCCTGCGACGATTCTCTAAAATGAAAAAGGTATGGGGGAAGACAGACTCGACGAATACCGAAGTGACGCGGTTCACTCGGTCTCCGTCACCTGGTCGATTCTTCTGCCCCCTGCCAAAGAGTCGAGTCGGATTTCGTTTCGAGTCGACGAAAGTCTCCTGCGCCGATGACAGACGCAGCAGTCTCTGCATCGGGCAGTTCGAGGAGCTCATGTGCTCGGGACTCGGCAATATTGTGGAGTTCCATGGATCACCTGGACCTCAGGTGACACAAAAAAGCAGCGACGACTAGCGATTCGCAAAGGAATGCGGAGTACCTGCAGAGGATGGAGGAGGTTCGTGCCCTGGGACCAAACGCATCCGACCTCGATCGTGTTCGTGAGTGCCGATGAGACCGATCGGAGGAGCGAGAGGCGATGGGACCTACCTTCCGGGGATGCTTGGAGAGGAGCCATCCGACGAGGAGGAAGAAGAAGATGCCGGCGCCGGAGACCAGTCTCGAGGGTTCGTCCCATCCGTCCACGACGACGAAGGTGGAGACCGCTAGCATCACCAGGCAGTGGAAGCCGATACGAGCCCGTCTATAGGAATTGCGATGAAGTGAACCGTGGACAGTGCCCAGGAAATCCGAATGTCGCCATATGAAACACTGATTACCCTCCCTAATGAACATTTAAAACAACTGACTGGTTAACATTTAAAAAAACTGATAACCCACCCTGTATTTGTGGCAAAAAAAAAATTGTGACAATCGAACGTGTAAAATTGATCCCAAGTTTCAGATTTCGCGATATGAGTAACTTGCACGATTTCCCATGCCACGGGGCTCGCTTCGCCATTCTGACAACTTACACGGCACGCCCTTCATTCAGAGCCGTCCCACACCAAAAAACGCGTTTTTGCGCAGCTCTAAGACTAGTCTTTCCGACCTCCTTCTTACTCAGATCCTTCTCCTCGAGTCGCGTCTACCATGGGAAAGAATGGAACTTCGGCCTCGTCCGCTTCGAAGAGGATCCTCTCGGAGACTTCGACGCCCGCATGACGAAGGAGAGTCCAGGATCGCTCGGGCGTCGCGCATGCTCGACGTGCGCCGATCGAACCGTGTGTTCCTCCCCGCCGGAGTCGATCTCGTGCCGACTCTGTCGGGAATCGAAAGGGCTTGCAGCCCGACTCCAATTCACTCCTTTATTTTTTTTTTCCGGCTCCTTTTGGGAGGAAGCCGATGATGGTCTACTGAGTGGCTGGGTACCACTTTTATCGTTAGGCCATATTTATTTGAGCATTGCCCAGACCCTGTTTGAAATCGGCGTGATGATATGCACGGAAACAGGATCATTTCCTTTTGGCAATGATCACGCCGAAACCATACTTTTTTGCCCATTTTATATTTGCGCAAGTGTCAACACGGATGTTTTCTGCTTCCTCGTCGAACTCTACTTCCGATCCATCTTTGAAAGGGAAAACCCGGACAATCAAGAATTGTAAAGGTCGAATTGGAAAGTGCGATAAGATTCCGCTCCTCTCACGTGAAAGGAGATTCTCAATCCATCTTTTTGAGCTCTGGAATGGAGCTAGTTTCTTGACGAGCTAGTGCAGAAAAACTCTCTTCCCGCCCAGGGTTTCCCCCACCTGCACACAGGACGTATCTGCATCTTCTGTAAACGAAAATTTCGCTGTCGTAGCCATTGGAATGCACCGAATAAATATAATCTTGAGTTATGTAGTGTGTAAAGACGACCATGGTCAGCGACATCAGTCGTTCCTGCATCGACAGTAACATTTCGCTCTTCTCCAGAGGGTTTATGACTGATGCATTTAATCTATGGTCTTGTGTTGCTCGTATACCGCACAGGAAGTACAAAGGACTGCTGGATGCGGGCTTGACGTGAGCGACGAGGGCGACGGGACTGTACGCGGCCGTCTTGGCGGCCATCATCGCATTCAGATCCGGAATGGAGGCCGTCAACACCCTCATGAATGCCCTCTGCTCTCTCCTCGGCTTCCCTTCGGTCACCATCCAGGTAAAAAACCTTTTCCTCTGCGAACCAGTTCATCCAGGAGCTTTAGAGTCGGGAATTGAATTAGTGTCGTCGATGACCTGTTGTTCGGTGCTCTTCTCGACAGTACCTGTTGTCGTATCTGTTCGTGCCGGTGTCGCTGGCGATGGGGGTGAGCTGGGAGGAAAGCAGGAAGGTCGGGGAACTGGTGGCCGTCAAGACTTTCTTCGACGAATTCATCGCTTATCATCAACTGGGGGAAATGAAGAGACGGGGTCTCCTTTCTGTCAGTCCCATGCTTTTACTCTCTTTATTTTTTTTATTTTTTTATTTTTTGCTTTCTGGATGGTTTATGTTCGTGGAACTAATTGTTTCTCACCTTGTCTGGAGAAAAAATTTCACATTCTTGTAAAAGGGCAGCTGTATCACGTTGCCGGGCACTGCAACTCTGCAGAATTATTTTAAGGAAACTCCCAAGCTTAAGAAAAGGCTCCAGTGTGCATGCTACCCGTAGAAAAGAGGGAGCATCATTGCATGAGTCCACAGTCCTGCTGGCAACTGTGCTTCCATGTTTTTGTTTTTACGAGTTTATACTTAAGAGACACGGGTGACACGTTTACGTGCCAAATCCTTTTTCCTGGGTCTGAGGAAGCTATGTCGGTCTCGATGCGCAGAATCGCAGCGTATCCATAGCGACGTACGCGTTGTGCGGATTCTCGAACCTGGCATCGCTGGGGATGATGGTGGCCATGTTGGCGGCTCTCATGCCTCACAGGAGACACGTCACCTCCAAGCTGGCGTTCCGATCCTTCGTGGCGGGCTCCATGGCGTGCTTCCTCACCGCTTCCGTCGCCGGTGGGTCCGCTCTTTTCAAAGTGCTATCCCTCTTCTTCGTTTTCCTCTTCACCGTTCTCACGCTATAGAAGTGCTAGAAATTCGAAAGAATGAACGGGCACAAAGAGAATCGGTGGGGAACTTGGGAGAATTTTAGGAGTCAAGCACTAAAAATCAGAGTAAGAACCGTTAGGTTATGCAGGAACGACGAGGCTGCCTTGTAACCACTCCGCATTTTAAGGGCTTTCTCTCTCCTTAGAAAATCGAAGAAAAACTCCATCGTGCTTTCTCGTAGGAATGAGAGAATATTATCTCAGATACTTGATGGCTTCCAGGAATTATTTCCATTGCCAAGAACTCCATCCTCCTTGCGTTACTGCTCCAGCTGGAGGATACAAAGTTAAGCTTAGAAAATGACAGCCTACCACAAAGGTGGTCACGGGTGAAATCGATGTAGTTCTTTTAAGGTAAAAATCAGAAGCATATTAGAACCTAGGGGACTTCTTGGGTCGATAGTCAAAAAGGTGTACTTGTCTGCGTAGAGCGTAGGAAAGGCATGGATCTTGTGCGTTTCGTCGAGAAATTCCGATGGTTGTCTGCATCGAGGTATGCATGGGTGTGGGAACAGATTCCATCGGTGCGGGAAACGTGTGATGCTTGGCCAAGAGTTACGTTTCAATATCGATGGCATGGAGATTAGTGGTTTTTATTTTTCATTCATTGCACGGGCACAGTGAAGTAGAGAAGAAGAGTGAAGCGAGTGTGGGTCGCTTCCATGGAGTCTTCTTTCCTGGCTTTTTTTTCTTAATGAAAGAGGGTCATCCCATACAAGTCTTTGCTTTTTAGCAAAGGGTAGGTAACGTCCAGGTTTAGTTTCCTTTTTTATTATTTTAGTTCTTGGACAGCCTTTTTTTTTTTAAAGCGGTCGTGAGCTAATGTTTTCTTTTTGGCAAGACTAGTTGATTTTTGCTTGCTGCTTTTCCCCTGACTCTTTTAATCATGCAGGGACTTTGCTGAGTCACGAGGGTTAAAGGAGAAGGCACTTGAAGAAATTCCGCTCGATGTTCGGCATCCATTTTCCACGATGGGATTCGGAATAAACTTTTTTTTCTCCAAATTTTTAATTCTTCATACCAGATGAGGTTTCATTTCTTACCTTTCGCTTGCCCTCGCCTTCTTGCTGGCAGAGCTTTAACTTTTGACAGACAGATGAAGGCGAGAGAGTGAAAAAGTAACGTCAACGTAGAACTGCCATTTATTAACGACGTGTGGAATTCGATGACCACTTGAGCCTGCTGCAGACGATTTGAAGTTTTCGGACAGTCGAAAATCATGTATTCAGAGAATTTATTGTGCGTTTCTGGATCGGTGGCGACCGTCTCGTCTCCCCGACTCTCGACACGTTCGACACATCACTCCTCGTACTCTTGCACCAACATCCCTGCAAATATCATTTCCCCTCGGTGCTTCGATCCGCTCGGGAGAAGTGGGAAAGGCCTAAAGAAAGGAATGCGGACCTGCGATGGAGGCGGTGAGGAAGCAGGCCATGGACCCGGCCACGAAAGACCTCCACGCCATCCGGGCGACGACCTCCCGTTTCTCGGGGACCAGCGTGGCGATGGTGGCCAGTTCCGTGCCCAGAGCGCCGAAGTTCGAGAACCCGCACAGGGCATACGTCGCGATCGTCGCGCTCCTCCCCTAAGACACACGGCGACCGTCCGGAAACGCACGAGAAAAGGAAATAAAACCCCCTGCATTGCCTATGGGTGGCTGAGGCCCGCCTGGTCGCATTTTTCAACCGGTCGATGTGGGCTTCCCATTGAATTTGGAATCGCACCAGAAGGGGCACGCTCCATCTGGTGCGATTCTTTCCCTTTGCATGCAGGGAGCCGACCGCGAGCCACGGCTTAAGACTCACGGAGAGCAGTCGGTTTTTCTTGAGTTGCCCCAGTCGATGATAGGCGATGAATTCGTTGACGACGGTCTTCACCGCGACCAATTCCCCCACGATCCGACTCTCTTCCCACGGCACGCCCATTGCCAGCGCCACCGGCATGAACAAGTACGATAACATGTACTAAAAAAAGGAAGAAAAAAAAAAAACACGACGGTCTTCACCGCGACCAATTCCCCCACGATCCGACTCTCTTCCCACGGCACGCCCATTGCCAGCGCCACCGGCATGAACAAGTACGATAACATGTACTAAAAAAAGGAAGAAAAAAAAAAAAACAGTTCCATCTACGATCGTTCGGGAAGAAGTGCATGACCGAACGCGAATATTCTGTGATTGTTCTAGTTATCTACGGAACGACGAGAAAGTAACCGGCCGGGAGAACGATAACGAAACGAGAAACTGGACTCGGGCTGCAGGTTTTCTTTTCCCGGGGAAACGGCATCGAGAATGGAAATCCCCGCCGAGGCGTCAACGCGAGGCGAGGATCGCGTCGAGCAGGAACGCTTTCTCGAACCAGGCAATATTGCCGGTAACGTTACGGCGACGGCAATACCTCCAGAGTGAAATCGGACGTTCCGAGGAGTCCGGTGATCCAAGTGACGATCGCGTTCCCCTGGTGCACGGCCGCCGTGAACACGATCATGCTCACGAGCCACGACGCGTAGAGCGCCGTCGCCCGGATCGCCCCGCTCAGTCCAGCCTCCAACAGCGTCGCGTATTTCCTGTAACGGGCCGAAGGGAATTACGAATTCCGAAATCTGCGCTTTTCTCTCTGCTCTGGGGATGTAACGATATCATATTGATATCCGAAATATATTATAATATTCGCTATATCCCATTGCACTTTGACTTGCCTCTCAGAGATGAGAAATCAACCAGCCATTTCGCTCTCCATTAATTGAGGTAAGGATTACGAAATAGGCTGCTCCAGTTCGTGGAGATCAAGTAACGTTTTCTTGGAATCCCTTCATCTCCCATCTATCCAAAGACTTTCTTTGAAGCCTGTCTCTTTCGTGATGTGCCACTCAAAAAAAGTGGAATATGTATTTTCTCAAATACATATTGCAAATTCATCGTTTCGTATCGTTTCTCGATATCGGCTCTTTAACCTGTTGAGGACTAGGTTTTTTGGCCATTGCAGTACCCCAGGGCCTGAGTATTTAAAAAAAAATGCAAATTTGATGTATGAGCAATATTAATGAATATATGCACTAATAAATATCCATTGAACTTCCTTAAAGTCCCAGAATTGATCCTTTTAAAATTTAAATACCTCATATGAGGCACGTAGTCCCCGCGCGCAAGACAACGTTCGGGCCTCACATGAGGCACGTCGCCCTCGACAGTTTAATACTGGACGCAAAAAATCGGCAATAGATATCGGTTTGAATATCGGTTCATCGAAACGCCAGTACTTCCCGATACCGTTACGTCCCGACGTTCGACCTCGGATTCGCGGGGAGACGCTCACCCGGTGTCCCTGTCGATGTGTTCGGCCCTGGTCTTGGACTCCTCCGTCTCGGGGTGGAGGAGCTTGGCGCAGGCGAGGGCGGCCGGGGCGGACATGAAGGAGGCCGACACCAGATGGGCGGCGGAGATCCCCAGCTCCACGAATGCGGCCAGCATCGGTCCTAGGGATCGCGAGAGTCAGCGGGGGCGTGAGGGTCGCGTGTGCGTGGTCGTTCGTCGTTCTCGGATTTCGGTTTCTGTTTTTAGCGGATGGATGGGCTCCGAAGGGGTGTAGCCCATTTGTGAGAATATCGATGGACGTTTATCGCGTCGCGTGTCTGTCTTTTAGGTTCGATGTGAGCGATGCCGGACCGTCCACGACGAGTGAAATGCATCTCCTTATTATTTTCTCTCGTTCACTTCATCGTTCGCAATAGGCAAGGCAACTTGTATAGACCTTTACTGATAACAGTTAGCTTATCTGGTCTCCGAACAATGACCTTCGGGATCCACAACAATCCGAGAGAAGTTAAACTAGATGAAAGGATTTATTTCCGGTGTTGCGAATGAGCCGTTGTTGACGATTTTCGCGAGTGCAACGTCCAAGCGCTTTGGGGAATCGGTAATATTGACAAAACTGGTGTCTTCCTACTGAATCAATTTTGCCTCTTTTCAGCTCACAGCTGAGAGATTTTTTTCAACGAAATCCCGAGAATCTGCAACGGAATGCGAGATGCTGCCACGGTCTCGCGTCCTTTTAGCTCCTGCGAAAATCAATTTACATAGTGAATTTTAAGCTCGGAGCCATTCCTACGCTCTCCAAGGACCTCATCGTCTGGAAAAGCCTGGAAAACGCTGAAATCCTGTTCCTTCGAGAGGCGTTTAGAAGTGAGATCTGGGATCGGGCAGGAGACGCGCTGACCTGCGACACTGGCGAGGCCGGAAACCACGACCACGTTCAACTCCGACNGGAGGAGGTTCGTGCCCTGGGACCAAACGCATCCGACCTCGATCGTGTTCGTGAGTGCCGATGAGACCGATCGGAGGAGCGAGAGGCGATGGGACCTACCTTCCGGGGATGCTTGGAGAGGAGCCATCCGACGAGGAGGAAGAAGAAGATGCCGGCGCCGGAGACCAGTCTCGAGGGTTCGTCCCATCCGTCCACGACGACGAAGGTGGAGACCCCTAGCATCACCAGGCAGTGGAAGCCGATACGAGCCCGTCTATAGGAATTGCGATGAAGTGAACCGTGGACAGTGCCCAGGAAATCCGAATGTCGCCATATGAAACACTGATTACCCTCCCTAATGAACATTTAAAACAACTGACTGATTGACATAAAAAAACTGATAATCCACCCTGTATTTGTGGCAAAATAAAAAAAAATTGTGACAATCGAACGTGTAAAATTGATCCCAAGGGGGGGGGGGTTATGACCCCCAAATCCCCCCCCCCCTTTGGGCACGCCACTGACCGTGGAAGCACTTCGATTCCGACATGTAGCATTCCACGGTATCGATTCTGCTGTCATTTTTCATCGCCGCCACATCAGATATTACAATGTATCATGATTCATCGATTTACGCACACTTTCTTGGGTTACCTGGTCCTTGCGAAGGCGCAGCAGCGAAGAACGACTGGACGGACGGCGACTTTCCTCCACGCGAGAGAAAGAACCCTCTTGAAGACGAACCGATGGAAGAGCCCGAGATAGACGACCCCCGTGACCCCGAGCAAGAGCCCCGGCCCCTCGCACGCCTCCCACTCCCTGGACCCGTTTCGGACGACGGCCCAGGCGAGATAGGCGTTGAAGAGGACGAAGGAGGTCCCGATGCCGAGCCTCCTCAGCGGCGTCCGGTTCCTCTCCTTCCATCCTCCGATCGCCGATCGGACCCAGAGGATGGGATGCCCGTTTCTCTCCTCCTCCTCTCGCTGCTGCGCGAGGAATGGGCGTCGGTTACCGACCTCGCTCCGCCGAACGGAGAGAAATCGCCTGGAGCATTAATTATCCCGACCGACCGAAAGACCTTCCCCCTCGTTGCCTATCCGTGATCCCGTTCGTTTCCCACACCTGTGCGTATCGTGAGACGCGTCGCGATCGCGACTCGAAATCGTACGAAGGCAGGAATTAAAATTTGAACCATTAGATGAATATGTAAGGCTGAAATTTGGTCTTCTCGAGGGATCGACGAACCACTCGATCGTTACGATGAACCGGCAACCCGATGCATTCCAGGTGATGACCGTGTGCCCGATGGTGTCCGATTCTGTAAACGTTTGTTCTTCCATCATTCTACTATCTTCGCTAGTTTTAGATGTTTTATCGTCCGTTTCGTGTGAAGAATTCCTGGGAGTCGGACGATCCACGCGAATCGACGGGAACGGATTCCCATCCGGTGGCGTCGACACGGAATTTTAAAACTGGTTCTCGCCACGAAGAGAATTTCGGGACTCGCCTTGTCGGAGTGCAGACGGGACGACGAAGGACTGGGATCCCCGAAGTCATCCACACGCTCCTCCATCACGGCTGGGCAAGGGGGAAAAGAGAGAGAAAGAGAGAGAGAGAGAGAGAGAGAGGGGGGGGGGGAGAGGTCTCGGTGTACATGTGCTGCGCCTGCACTGAGGGCTCCATCGGCCCCGAGGGGACTCCAGGAGGACGAGTCACACGGTTCGCACGTGTCGAGACGGCCGGAAACGAGAAGGCAGAGCTGCTTCCAAGCGATCTATATCGCTTTCAAACCACTATGCCATCCCCATCACTATATCGGCAGGCTCACCGACGGAGATCGGAAGAAGTAGAAGAAAGCGAGACCCATCCCTGGTTGCTTGCCTGACGTCATCGACGTGCCCAGACGTCACAGTAGCTAAGGTAGAAGCAACTACCGCGGGTATCACTTGAGGTTTTCACAGATGTCCAGATATGACTTACCAATTCCTTCCTAGAGGGGAGCCATCCGACCA
Organism: Darwinula stevensoni; assembly: GCA_905338385.1. NCBI lineage: Eukaryota > Metazoa > Arthropoda > Ostracoda > Podocopida > Darwinulidae > Darwinula > Darwinula stevensoni. The sequence continues at coordinate 34,973 of CAJPEV010001230.1, forward strand.
CAAAGTTCGTCGATGATTCACCTGCCCGACGAGGGGTATCCGTATCGGACAACCCTCATTAGTCTCGTCTGCTTGTCATGGTGCTGCAAGGGGACCTCGGCAGTACAACGAAATCGATTCCTTATAGCAGTGGTCGGCAGGCCCGCCCAGAGGGGGAGGGGGAGGAGGGGACGAACTGCCTCGGGTAAGGGCTATCACATTTCGGACGGGCAGAAAGAGGACGCCCAGCAGTCAGACGGAAATTTGAAGGTGAAAAGGAGGAAATGTCCTGGGAAATTCGGAAATATGCTAACTCCATCCCGGACCTTCAAATGAGACTCAATGCCTAAGTCTGAAAGGCCCCATCGAGTCCCATCCATACAGTGGCCTCCGGTTTAATGTTGTCACGGTCCTGTGGAAACCTCTGGGCCGGCAACTCAATTTCACGGGAGCCAGATGGCAGAATACTGCATGTTCGCGGGCCAATAAAATTAAAATTTGAATGAACGTCTCATGATTAGACATCGGGTTGGGTCTCGAGGTAGCCAGGCCTTCGCCGGCCAGAGAGAGGGCTTCCAAGGGCCGCCTGTTGCCTTATGGGGTCATCGTGGTCATCACCAAGGATATTTTCTTGCCGTTAGGTTTTGCAACCACAAAAGCCTGAGGATAATGACTTTGGTGCTTTCTTCCAGGTCAGTGACTGGGTTTTCTACTTGGTCTGCATCTCCCATGGTCAAACGGTAATTGCAGTGTTGCCCCTGCTGCATAACTTTGCTATGGTAAAACTCCCCTTCGTAACAGAAGCAGGGAATTACCCTCCCATGAGCTCCATTCAAATTGGAGTTTGAAGTAATGCTCCTCAATAAAAAAAAATAGGGAAGAAAGCACGATGAACTCTCAATATTTGTTGTATTTTCCATTCCTCCATTTCAGTCACTGAAACCATAATAAAATTATTATGTATTACAAAATCATATATTCACTTTTCAAAGTTTTTATATATTGAATCCTCAGATTGGGAATGTGGCACATATGGGATGAACCCCTGCATCTACAAACCTGGCAAGGAGGAACCGGTAGCAAGAACAAAAAGATGTGAGGCTCAGCACAAGGGATCATTACATCTTGGACTTGCATAATTTTCATTCACAAGCAGATGCAAGTACGAGAAGATCACGAAAATACGAATCCCGGTCGACCTCGTTCGAGTCTCTCGTCTCCCGTCTCACAGTTGCGACGTGACGCGAGATTCCATGTGTAAGCCCTGGGCGACATTGAGTGGGCTGGACGGGAAGACTCGGATGGGGAGATCCCAGACCATGGTCTCGATGTCCAGGTGTCGGGGTGCGGTCCAGGAACCCGGTTGGGTCAACTCCTCAGGTGGATGGAATGCCACCACCCCGGTGCGACTCACCACAAACTCGAAGTGAAGTTGCCACTCCAGGCTCACTGCCACAGCAAAAACAAAAAGACATAAATCCCCACCACCAATTCCTTCTGAACGAAGCCAGGTTAGAAATAATATTCACAGGGAGGACAAAGAAGGACAAAAAATTCAATTAAGTGCAACAAGGAAGTTAAGAAAAAATAAAGACCAAGACTTCTCTTCCATTTTTACTGTTCTTAGCTTCTTTGACTCTGGCTACCTCATAATGATGAATGATAGCTCAACTTCAAGATGCCCTTTCCCAAGTGCCAATATGCATGCAAGTGGTTATTACACCACTCTGGAAAGCCTGAACAACTCTCAGTTCAGGCCTGAATACTTAAATAAAATTTTCATGAAAATGTGCTTAATATTAAACAGATAAGAAAAAAGATTCCTAAGGAGCTAATGCATGGACTGGAAGCATCATGTTACCTTTTCACTGAATTGATAACAATTTCTTTATCAGAGGTATTATTGTGGTATTCCAAAAAAAAAAAGGAGGAAGGTGTCCCCATCCCTATAAAAGAAAATGCACTCCCAACACACAGTTGCATGATGAATTAAAAAAATTAAGGCTTTCTGAGTCTCATAAAAAAACTTGGCTAAGAAAGAGTCTCCTTTAAATGCTTTTTATGGCCCCAGCCAGAATTAAGCACTCATGCCTTTCATCCTTATAACTTCAATCTAAGAAGGCAATCAGAATGAAAGGGAATTCCAGTTCTGCACCACATTACATGAAAATAAGAGACCTAATGGAGAGAGAAGAGAGGAATTTTAATTCTCAGCCATACATTGGATAAATGACCTAAAAAGGCCTATCTGTGTGGGGGTTCCTCTTCAGGAATTCTACCACCCATAATATAAAAATAGGAATTAAATTTACAAAAAGAAAATGAAGGTTCATGCTTTTCCAAATATGGCTTTCAGTCCTTCTTCATTTACAAATCAAGTTCAGTGGAGGCTGAAAGAAATGCGGAAGTGACATGAAATGATGGGAGAACCTGAATGGAAAGCCCAGATGGGTCACTGCAGAGATTGGGAACCTTTTTGGCCATATGAGCCATATAAAGATTGAACTAAGTGCTAGTGAGGAATACATTTTTATAACAATTTAATTTTTCTTGACGTTGGCAACAGACGTATGCATTATTTGATTAATGAGAAAAATGAGAAACAACCATGATTTTCAGCCATGACTCAATGAGCCAAACTTTTCAGCTTGTGAGCCAAATTTGGCTCATGAGCCATAGGTTCCCGACCCCTGGGTCACTGTCACTATGTACTGTCCAACATTAAATTCTAATATGCAAACTGTTTTCAGAACTTCTCATGTCTCCAATGAATTTCTGGTGCTCAGTGCATTTCCATTCAAAGACAAATCTAAATTCTATTCTCTCCCACCATGGCCTTATCCTTTCAGCTACGGCAAAGGGAAGGGACTTTGAAAGAGAAAGTGACATGAAGAGAAGGACTAGTGGGCAAAAGAAGGGTTTAAATGAGATTTTTTAGCACTTGAGGCTTTCATGTCTTCCACCCATTTAAAATTTATTTAATGCAATGGAAGATGCTCCTCTAAAACATGAATGAAATAAATCCAGTAGATTATTTTACATAAAAACTAATATAGTAATCCAATATGACAACAAATTATGTATTAAAATAAAATAAAAAAAACCATGTCAGAATACTAGTTACAACAGCAACAGGCCTAGAAAAGCATATCCCTGACATCAACCATGGCCAGCTCAAAATGATGATTGAAATACAAAGGAGAATAGACTGAAGAAAGATGGGGAACTGACCAAGATCTGTATGGAAGGATGGAGTGACATGGAGAGGGATGGGGAGGATCACTTGAGTTTGTTCAATAGACAGACAGTGTTCATGAAATTTGTTGTATGAGACCACCACTGGTGCCTGGTCCTTCTTCCACCAACACCTTTCATCTAAGCGCTCTACACTTTGCAGCGTCACAAGGAACTGGATGGAAATACAGATTCTTCCAAGTTAATAAAGGACACAAAGAAGGTATGATAATTTTTTTTTTTTTTACAGATGTTTGCTTAAAAGAATATTCTCATTTGTTAAAAGTTAAGAAACTCTGGGACCTTCAGTCTTCCATGGAAGTAAATAAAGGGTGCTCTACAGGATTTAATCTTCCATGCAGTCCTCACAGAGGAAAGTAGCAGTCAAATCACATTACAGGGGATTGTTATGAAGATATGTGACTATCATTAGCAGATGATCAAATATAACTGAAAATGATTTATTGGATATGAAATTGAATTAAACCAGATGCCAACAAGCAGTACCATTGAATCATGTTGTGTCAGCAAAATTCCCATGAAAAAACTTCCTGGAGCATTGAATTGTGTCCCAACAAATTTGGCACCACTCTACAACATAGTGATGAGTAAAAAGTCATAGCTCAATGCATATTTAATTTTGAGCAGTGAAAATCTGCCGATTGTTAAAGAGTTTTACCTGTCATGATGAACAGATGAGCTTAGCCCTGAATATACAGCAAAATATGGAAGAGCACCTTTGAGTAAAAAAAAAAAAAGAAGACAAAATTGGAATGTAACAGTTTGTAGATACAGAAAAACCAACTATGAATAGATAGCTCAATTGGAGAGTAACTTGTAGGAAGGGCAAATTGGTGTTCATATGATTAGAAAGGTCATCTTTGATCAAATCATGGGAACTAGTCAGCCAGCTCACCTGAACACATGGGACTTGAGCTGTAGTGAAGTCAAAAGTCCCAATGATATCTTCTCCAAGTTTATATCCCATCTTGAAAAGACAGAACTTCCCAACTCTGCCTTCTGTATGTGTCACATTATAGGGGCTTGGACTTCTTCTTACAGTTGCATTCTACACAAATGGAAACATATGCCTAGAAGTGCTAGTTTCACAATATAAATAAAGTGATGCATAAAATAAAAATAATGAGCCCCTAAAAGAGACAACTTTTACACGAAAGAAGATTGAGCAACCAGACCTGAAGGATCTGCATGGCCACTTCAAGAGGCGACTCCTTGTGGGAGGAGGAGAGGAAGGGATTAGATGGGGCAACTCGATCGCTCTCACTCTCAAAACCCATCTCTGGCATCAACCCTGTCATTGCAAGCATGTAAGAGAATGCAATCAACTCCTGCCAGTCCTCATCACCAATTACTGGAGAGAGATCTGATACATGTTTCTGAATAGGAACCTTGGAGGAGGAGAACCCGGAGAGGGATGCGGACGAGTCGAATGGGAGAACCGACTCGTTGGGTGCCAATGGTCAACTTGTACCAATATCGTATAACTGGTCCTCGATATGATGGTGGTCCATTTGAGGGCAATTGCTCCTGATAAATATCTGGTGGAAGGAGAGGCATAAGAGTAATGTGGCACAAAATTCACAACCCAATACCCAAGTGCCAAAAAAGGGTGTTCCCTTGGAATTTGGAGTGATGTCATCACTATTTACCTCCAAGAATGCAATTTCTTTCAATGTATAAAGACAGAAGCAAGATGAGCCCAGCCCAAAAGTGGCTCTATTTAGTTAACCCTATCCAGGTTAACTAAATAGAGGCTTCACTTTGAAAGAAAAGCTCTCAACCCTCTTTGTTCCTACTCTCTTGATTGGGTTCCCTTGGATGAGTCTATCTAAGAAAGTAATATTCAGGTCAGTACAAAGGCCCGCAGTTATGGTATTTGGTAATAAGGTCTGTATCATTCAAGGTATGGGATTGTTGAACTGAGAGGAAATTGTAAAATGTTCACAATATCTAGCATAGGCTCAAAAGTAGTTCTGCTCAATACTATGATATGAAGACTCTCTCCAGTGATTTTTGACTGATTTCACCACCTCAACCCACTCTCTGAATGGAACCATTTCATGTAACTTGAGCAACCCCTGCCTCTACCATAGTAAGGAAGGGGGGGGGGGGGAGTATTAATTCACTTCACAATGTTCCATACAATTTTCCAAAAGCACCATCAGACCATATGGCCAATCCATAGGCTTGATTGACTATATACTGTTCCTGTGGCAATAAAAAAGGGTTATACACCCTCCAAGAGTTGAACATTAGAGACTGTAGAAGAAGAGATAAGAAGCTGATAGCTGAGGAACTCACATGACTTGGATTCCCCGGGAAAGAGACAGAGGTCACAGCAGAGAATCTTTGGTTTTGTTGCAACAATAACTTGCCCCCTCTCTCCATGATGAGGTACAAATGATGTAGCTGCAAGAAATATTTAAAAAATGAATTCAGGAATCCCACAGGATAAATGGGATATCAGAATTTCACCTCATACCAGAAGTGTCATGTCATGTGAATGGAACTCAACCATTCAGAGTGAAGCCATATTAGGTAACTTTCCCTTCTGGAGTCCATTATAAATCAAATCTGTTTCCTTGAAGCCAAGATATCAGAGTTAAGCATCCCAGCAACTAGTTGCAAGTGAAAATTTAGTATATCCTGTAGAAAGTTATAAAAAAAGTGAGAACCTAGACACAAGAAATAAGTGCAGATGTCTCATTGACTGGATGATCACCAAGTCTGACTGAACATCAACAGCCACATGTGCCATTAACAGGGAATACAGGAGCAAGAAGAATCTGCTATAGCTTTTAATGGCTGAAGGTGCTCAATCCAGGAGTAGTGCATGGCAACAGTAGATATAACAGTTATGATGATAAATATATACAATCTATGCCAATGTGCTCCAGCATCTGGTGCACTAAACAGGGCACATCAATAAAGCAAGTTAGGAGGTGGAGCCTAACATTAAATCCATATCTCAATACCAAATTTGAACTCAGCCTCTTGTGTTAACTTGACAGATGTTTCAGCATTTTGTAGTGGTGTAACACCTGGATCAACACAAAATAACATCTTAATTCAAGTTCAATCTTAGCATCAGAAGAGTTCACACTTTCTCACTGTTAGTACAATTACCCTGACTTGAACTGGCAAAAAGAAAAGAAGCTTGTCAACTATGATTGTGACTTAACTAACTGACATCTGATGCTGACATTTTCAAGTTGTCATGCCTATTAAGACTTCATCATTAGGGATTAGACCAATCCCTGGAGATTAACATCTTTAAAATCGGCATTAGAAGTTTAAGAGAAACAGGCAGGACAGATAGCAGCAGTAAGAGAGTCAGATTATCAGGCGTTTTGGGCTTTCCTTCAACTGTTCTGTCCTGCAGAGCTTCTGAGAGTAAGATTTCTTATTGGAGCATTCCCTACATGGTCTCAGAAATAATGAAGACATGGGTAATATCATTCACCCAAATACACGATAAAGCAATAACCATACCTGCATTGGAAGTGAGTTTTTCCTTCATAGGGCCAGAGCCAGGTGAGGATGGGTCTAGAAGAATGGCTTTCCCATCATCCCTTGCAACCATGCAATGGATCTGGACACTTGACCATGCCAGTATTTCTGGACTACCACCACCATCATCATCTTCTCCTCCTCCTCTACTGATGAAAAGGTGAAGGGCCACTCAATTTGAATAAGTACTCTTCACTGCTTCTTAGATACAAGATGAGCCAATATTTTCCCCCCCACATTTTCACTGCATTCAATTTTTCCATCTACTATGTACTTTAGCCAGAATTAATTTATTATGCTTACCTACAAGTGATATGCATTATGCCCATGTATGATCTCACACAAAACCCACCTCATATCAAGAGAATACAATAAGTTACTAAGATCAGACTTCCAAAAACTAAGTAAGGTCTTACTCTACTAAAAATTAGCAGGAGTGGGATACATTTCTCTCATGTGCTTTTCCTTGAGTCAAAACACTTGAGTACACATGTAAATGCAGGAAAGGCGGACCTTTAGGTGAGTGAGGCTCATACTGTCTGCCCCTTGCATCCCAGGGTCATATGAATTTGGTAATTCAAAGCATAGATAAGTATTCTCTTAAAAGAATTAGGAAAGTGAGAGAATCACTGCACTAAATCCCAAGAAACATTGCTAGGATGTACGTTTTTCACTAGTTGCCTCCCACAGAAATCCTTTAGATTTCTTATGGGTATATTCCAGTAAAACCTTCAAGTTCAGTCATATTTATATCAAATGGAAACATATAACGATGAACTAGTTCCTGGGATATCCCAATACATGTAACACTGCTTCAGGGGTTGGATCTGTAAAACAAGTGAGAAGCTCAATTGACTTTTCAAACTTACTTTGAAGAGTAAGTCAGAACTCTTGAACCCGTCGTCTTACAATACGTCGTGAGTTGTCAGAGAGGTCGGTTTATTTGACCTGGTGCTTCATCCAGTCGTCTATAAAGATAATGGTAGACTTATTACTACTCTTTTACCGTTATACCCATGTATGACAAATGTTCATCAAAGACAAGGACAGATAATAAACTGGAATTCAATATGTATTGCATATTTGGTGGGGCTTGAACTAGAGGCACACGTCAACATCAACAACAGCTTTAGGTTAAAATTAACCTGATAGTTTAGCCCAAACCCACTACAGAGAAACCAGTGTTGCATAGGCAATATTGAAGAGGGTTACTGTGCTTGGGATGTCAAAGCCAACTCTCAATTAAATTTGGAATGAATCAAAATGATCCTCCAGCATCACAAAAGGGGTTGAATTGATAGGTCAAGAGCACTAAAAATGGCCAACTTGTATTGAAAGAGTTTGTGTCAATGCCAAGAAGCCTGGAGCGTGGAGCCTGCTAAGTTCAAGATCAATTTAGGCTAGGGACCACATGTTACATGACCTAATGAAAATGAATGTATTTTTTCTTTCTGAGAGATTACCTAATTTTCTCAGAGCTAATCCTGGTAAGTCTGCTTTGACCATCTGTATTTTCATCCTTTTCTGGGAAATCAGAAGAGGAGAAAAAGATGCTTTTAGCTTAATGTAAAAAAGTGGAGCCATAAAAATCAATCAAATGAAGAATGCTATATGGTGGTGGTTGACTAGAAATATATAAGTTAAAGGGATAAAACATGCAATACATATGAGAACTTAGAAAAAGTCAATCAGATGGAAGAAAACATTCAACTGCAGACAGAGGATACTGCCCAGGACCATTTCTGTCAGGTCTCCTTCCCTGAATGTCTTGAGAGCGAGAGAGAGAGAGAGAGAAAAGGGAAAGGTTGCAGTTGTCACACAATAAGTGTTTGCAATGTGGAACCCTTACATCAATGTATTGAATGGATTTTGGGTAGAAGGTAGGATACTGATGTGCTCTTCTCCAGAACAGCTAAAACTTTAAATGAAAACGATTCATGATCATTTTCATAAGATGGACCTTGGAATCTCCTTCAGCCCAAGACTTTAAAAATCAGTCCGTGATAAACAAGAGAAGCAAACCAGGGATATCGTACACCTGAATACTAAAGGGAAAGCGTGTTCTTATCAAGCATGAGACTGGTCATCCCATTCAACTGTGACGCATGAGATCGTTTTAATGCAGAAGAGGAGCAATTATAAGCCGAATCCAAAGTGTTCCTTTTCGCAATTGTCTTCCGCTTCTCCTAACCCTCATCCTTTGAACGACCTAGGCTAAGCTCCTAGCGGCGAACGGTAGGCTCATGCTCACCGACCGTGGAATTTTATACCTCAGTTGGAAGTCATCAGACACCTGAGCCATCAGATACCATCAGATACCTTATTATGCTCGCCGATCACCTATTTATATTACCAACTGCATCCCAGCTTCTCCTCAGGCTAAAATAAAATAATCCAGGACAGACTTTCAGACACGTGTCATGACGGGCTGGGCGTGGCCATTGTTTTCATTCTTGAACATTCGGTACCGTTCTCTTTCGTTTCTTGAGCCCGTTTCGTTTATTTGGCGAACTTTGAAAAGTTAAGTATTCAACTGATTTTCCCAATGTGTTATATCTTTTTTAATGCTCACATTACAATTTTATCCAAGAAGAAAATGCTTTCGGAGCTGAATTTAGTCAACGTCGAAAACCAATACCTGGTGCGATGATTCTTATCACCACGTGGTTTGCGTGCTCGTGGCGAGGATCGTACTCATAGCTTGTCCGATATAGGACTTTACTCTCTGACGTTGGACCTATGTTGTGTTCGTTTGTAAAAATAGCCTAATTCGAACGAAACATGGAGGAGAGTGGGGTTATTTGTGCCTCCCCAGAGTGTGAGCGTTTACTGAGAAACGCTTTGAAGCTCCTGAACCAGATGTCCTGGATTCTTGATTCCTTCATGGTGGTGAGGAAGATTTTGAGCACTACCTCCTGGCCTAGACTTAAATGAATGATATTCTGAGAGGAACTGCATAGGCTGGAGGAAGGAATGAGACAGTAAGGAAAGAGAGGTATCATGCTAAGATGTGTTCTTTGAATGCTTTTTTTTTTCCATTGCACATTAACTTAGTGCATAGTCGTAAGATCACATTTTTATGAATTAGGAATAATGCAGAAGAAAACTTTATGAATTATGAATCGCTTGCACAATAAAGTAGCAAATTAGTAAAAAAAACTTGGAACATTATAGGAAAACTTGAAAATGCTCTATTTTTAAAATGCCCACTCTGTGTTCTAGCATAGGCCCTACAGAGAATTGCAACCAATCGATATAAAATGCAAAATTTCATGCAATTTGCATAATTGTCTTTCCAGATTTTTCATAAACTATGGGGCAAATTCTGATTGCAAGAACTCATTATGCATGTGATTATGCTATGGCAGCTTCAGTGAGATTCTATTACTATATTCTGCTATACGTAAGGTGAATTGCTCAAGAAAACAAATTTAAGGTATTAGGTTTACTAAAAGTTTTCCTTCTCATGAAAAATCCAATGGAAATTCTAAATTATTGTGTTCTTCTATTCTTTACAATATTGGAAGTCTAGACAAAGAGCATCTAAACCAGGGCAACCAAGGGTGAACCTTCAGCTTGCATGGGAGCCTGAAGTTTCAACCTGACAAACAGACCATCTCAATTTCTTTCTTATATCTTCATTGTTTTATGTAATGTTATTCTAATTCTTTTTGGTGCAGGACATCAATATCATTTACCTCAGCAGTTGAATTACAAGCAAAAGGGCATGCCTATGGTTTGTTAATCCTCTGCTTATGGAGTAGCTTGAGATGGGAAGCTTCATCAGTGCTATGTTGCAGGACTTTTTTGTGGAGCGACACTGGGAGAGGCTTCCACTTGCATGGCAGAAGGCATTGAGGTGTTGTGATGCAGAGGATCTCATCGTCTTGTTGGACAGAAGGCAGCATGAACCACAGCCCAGGGAGGATGGGGAGAAGAAACTCATCCTTCCGTTATCCCTCTTATCTCTGAGGGCTGCTGCTTTCTCTTGCACCTTGCAAAGAGATCCTATGCCCATCTTCAAGCCCCTTTTGAATTTTCTTCTTTTCCCAGAATATATGGTGAGCTTTTCTGAGCTATCAGTATCTTATGACTGTGCATTCTTTTATGGTTTAGACACTGCCAATTTATGAAACACATTTTGAATATCTGCAAGGTCTGGTACCCAGTCTGGTAGTCTTTTGTAATGCAATCATTCTTGAAGATATACCTGCTTCCTCTTATTTGCCATCTCACAGTGCTAGATTTCAAGGTACATGATTTTACAAATCATCTAATGAGTGACTTTCTGTAGAAATGTCAAGCCTTAGAAGAGTTGCAAATTAGAACTTGATACTAGGTTTCTGTTAAATGGATCTAAGAGAGAGTCATTTGGAGTTCCATAGCAGGAATTGGCCAGTGTATCTAAGCCCAATTCCATTGGCTAATGCCTGTTCTGATACCAGTTGTGAAAGCACTGATCTAAGTCAGAGAGACCCCATCTTGCTTATCACTAGTATTGAGACTTTGCTCAAAGAGGTCAGCAGTATGGCCTTCAAGAAGAGAGGGTTATCATAGCACTCAGTATCATTAATTATATGGATATCTAGAATGATGGCCTGGTTCCTAATGTCTGGGGGCCATTTGTCAAGGAATAATCATGTATGCATGGTTTCATTAGAGATAAGTACATATGATAAAATATGGACATATATGGGAAGATGTATCTGATCATATTTTATTGAAACAATGGAATCATTGTGGCTTTGGTATGATTCCAGCATGGAGAAATGGAAGGTGATTGGGTTGTGTCTTCTTCTGAAGCTCTGACAAGAGGTCAAGGACAATTACGTGCCTTAGACCCTCTCTTCAGGAGGCACGTGAAGCCAAAGAAACAGCATGAGGTATACCGTATGGCCTTGGTGAGTCTCATGATGTGTGAGTTTCTGGCGAACTCTCCTTACATTTCGTTAGATGATGTTCTGAATAACATTTATTTTTGTTGGTCTTGAAGGTCGTTGGGAAAGTGATGGAGGCAGTTGGAGTCCAGCATGTAGTTGATGTTGGGGCCGGACAAGGGCACTTGGCAAGGTTCCTTGCCTATCAGCATCAGTTCAAGATGTCATGCCTTGATGTGGACAGCCAACATGGTCTTAGTGCAAAGTGAGTCTTACTCCCACATCATATTGCTGGTTTTGTTTTTGTGATTATGTGAGGAAACTTCTATTTTGGCTTGCTATTGCTGGGCCTTTTTGGTTTGTGCTGTTTCTGTGTGAGCCATGCTTTTAGCCTTTTGTTTGCATTCAGAATCTCAAGCTTTTCTTCAAGAAAATGTATATAATAATCACTTAGAAAATGCTCAAAATAGCTGCTCTTTGGATTCATTTTTGTAACACCACATCAAAATGTCAGTGTGCACTCATCATTCTTCCTTTATGGAAGGAGAAATTTGCTTTCTGCAATGGGGTAAAGTTGAGGTTTCCTTCAGACATTTCAATTTCTCAGGTTCATGGTATGTATACTATGTTTTTCAAGTCATTAGCAAATTTAAATAAATATATAACCTGATGTGTAATTGCAGTTTAACAATTCTATTGGAGTGTGATAGTATATCTCTTAATGTTTTTTAACATTACTTTAAAGCCCATATTGGCAAGGTTTTGGTTCTCGCATTTTGTCAAATAAAATTGCACAATATGTTGAAACTTATTTTCCTGCCTTTGGATAGATTCTTGCATTCAGATGTCCATATGTCTGTTACTTACAAGGTGTGGCTAAAAAGAAACGAGAATAAAAGAATTTTTAAAATTCTTTTAAATGCAACAATTTCAATGTTTATCCCCTTCAAAGTATTCTCTGGCCGTGCCTATGCAGCGCTCCATTCACGATTTCCAGGATCTAAAACAACAGCGGAAGTCCTCAGAAGATACCGCCTTTAATTGCTGTGTAGTGTTCTTTATGAATGTCTGCTAAGTCCTCAAATCGTTTCCCTTTGAGGTGGATTTTAATTTTTGGGAACAGAAAGAAGTCGCATGGCGCCAGATCTGGCGAATAAGGCACGTGCTCTGATGTTACGATCTTGTTTTTCATTAAAAACTCTCTCACTGTGATGGAGGAATGACGCGGTGCATTGGCATGGTGCAAAAACCATTTGTCCGGCCACAAATTGGGCCATGTCTTTCTAATTTTTTCACATAGTCTTCCTGAAATCTCAATGTAGAGTGTCTGATTAACAGTCTGATTCGGCGGGACAAATTCATGATGAACAACACCACGACAATCAAAGAAAACGACAAGCATGGACTTGATCTTCTATCAAGACATTTTTGCTTTCTTTAAATGGGGTGAAGAGGGAGTTTGCCGCTGCATGCTTTCATGCTTGGTTTGTGGATCATACTGAAACCATTTTTACCGAGTTTCACTAAAAATATAATTACAATTCTTTGTTCTAAAGTACAATCACTCATTTTTCCGCTGAAGGGTCACAATACGGATTCACTTCAAGAGGCACAGCTCAATCAAAACTTAACTGATTGCAATGATACAAAAACTGATGTGTACAGGTAGAAACAAGTTACAGCACGATATGAATGTTGTTGACATGCACAATACTAAGGCATTGGTAAGCAATGATTCTCATTTTTTTCAGCCACACCTTGTACTTCATGAAGTGATATCCATGATGGTCCTTTCAATGTTCTGATTAATTCCCGAGAATATAGTTCTCATTGTATTTTGGGGCTTATTTGTGTATAAGTATGACCTCTAAGGAACCCCTAAAGCCAAAAATAATTAGCAGGGGCACAAGTGTTATTGACCCATTTGGTTTGAGGATGAGAATGAATAAGCAATAACTGTGCATGGGAAGTGCTACCTGTTTATGGGGAGGCTGGCTTCCCTGAAGAGCAAAATGCAGCAAGGCTTGGAATCTTCTACAACTGAAGCAAGTTGGAACTACCCCTCTCTCAGCAAAAACCTGGAGTGGCTTCATGGCCATTTTGATCATTATGTGATGCTACTGTAATGTGACTTTCCTTTGGATTGTAAAAGGACCATCATAGATAGAATACGAAAAAAATTCATTTGGATCATTGAAAATGTAGCTATTGAATGCAGTAGTGCAGGGGTGTCCAAAATGTGCTTGCAAGCCACATGTGGTTCCTGGGTAGTTCAAGTGTGGCTTGTGGTGAAAGGATATAGACTCTAGTCATGAAAATGCATGTGTAAAGTGGTGTGTGTCTTGTGGCTCTTGGCCAACTGAAGATTTTGTCATGCAGCTGTAAGGTCAGGAAGATTGGCCACCTTTCCTCTAGGGCATCAATGTTTAGGTGGTTATTTTGAGGTTAATGTTTGACTTCTATTAACAAATTGACTAAATTAAAAAATGTTAAAATACAATTCTCTGTTGTTAAAAATTATAGACACTGCTTCAGTTCTATCGTTTCCTATGGGAGAAACAGTTTCATAAATGTAGCAAAAAAATTATATTGGATACACAATTGATATTTGACAGTTATAAGGTGTTAAAATGTTTGCCAGCTTTTTTCAGCACCCCTGCCTAAGTTGTACAATGCCCATTTAAAGGTGAATTAAAGGTAATTAGAGATGGATCATTCCACCTCAAGTGAGTTGATTGCATGTGCTTGACTGTTTCAGAATTCAATGAATTTCTCAATTTGAACTTTTCAAGGGATGATTGGATCCAGCCGATACTTGACAGAGAGGTTCATGAGTCTCAGGTGTTTTTTTTTTTCACTTCTGCAAGATGGCACTGTATCCTGATAGAGGGTGCTGCTGTAGGCTGGATGACTGAGGGTCACTTAAAAAAAATGTTTAATGCTCCACCTGTGCTGTGTAACAGGACAACACAGTGCTCAGAGATTTGTTCAGAAAAAAATGTAATCTTTTCAACACCTCCTATGTGTCCAATATCAAGAGTTCATGAATCTCATATTTTTTACTTGAATGTATGTATCATACTTTCTCCCCATTGAAAACGGTGGGGCTTTCTTTAAAATCACCCGGTCAAAAGCAGCGCCTCTATTGGGATACAGCGCCATCTTGTGGTAGTGAAAAAAAACACCCTTAGAATCATGAACTTCTTTGTCAAATATCAGCTGGATCCAATTGTCCCTTGAAAATTTAAAATAGAAAAATTAATTGAATTCTGAGATGGTCAAGCACAGGTAATCACCCCACTTGAGGTGGAATGATCCATCTCTATGCACCTTTAATTCACCTCTGAGTGGGCATTGCAGGACTTAGGCAGGGGTGCTCAAAAAACGCCAGCAAGCATTTCAACACCTTGTAACTGTCAAATATCAATCACATATTGAATTAAATTTTTTTGCTACATTCATGAAATTGTGTTTCTCCCAAAGAAAATGGTAGAGTGTTTTTTTTTACCACCCTATATTTCTCCTTTTCATCACTTCTGCAAGGAGCTGCTGTGCTTCCACATTTAGTGTTACCCTTGCCTGATCCATCTTATCTGATGAGTGCAAAATAGGAAATTCCATGTATTCCTGCATCTCATTGATAAAATACATGCAGGGAACAAATTCTGACATGACACCTGTGAGTTCCATTCTCACCTTGCATGTGATAGTGTGTGCTAATGCTGAATTATTAATCCATATTTAACCTATGTTTTATATTTATTTCTTCTGTGTGAAAAAGTTTTATGAAGAAGTTTGATAATTTTTTGGAGTATTAAGCTTTTGCATTCATACTATTCATTTTGGACAGCCATGGCTCAAATCCAGCAATCCCATTTTTGAGAGCTAGTGCCTTTCTTCAAATGGTAACAGACCTTGCAGATAAAACAGAAACTTTTTTGCACTTCATGGCAAAAAGTCTTCAGCAAAAGTCCTCAATTTCTAATGCTGAGGTTGATATATGTAAACATCTTAACATATATGGATGACTCATCTGAAATTATAATCATAAACTCAAGCTAGAAGGACTGCTCATGAGATCACATTGGTTCCCATTGCAGACACTACCCTCCTTTTTATGACCTATTGCCACAAGCTGAGGAGATGATGTCTTGAAGGAAATGTTCTGGATCCCTGTTTTCCATTTTAGAACCTAGTCCATGAGGAGAATGTGGGCTTGATTGGACTTCATGCCTGTGGAGACTTGGGTCCTGCCATGTTACAAACTTTCATTGCCACCCCTCACATCTCTGCAGTCTCTTTAGTAGGGTGCTGCTACATGAAGGCCACCGAAGCCAATTGTGATAAGTATGCAAGAGCCTATCCCTTTTAGCTGGACCAGCTGTACATCAAAGACTGCCCTGGATGAACTGAAATTTGATGCTCCCCAGTCCTTCCCCAGAGTCATGGTCTTAGTGAAGTTTTTGGTGGAATATCTTGACTTTTAAAAATTATAGTGAAATGGCTACAATAACTTCGTCATGCTTTCTTTTTACAGTAAGCATACCTCTTTTGCCATCAGCAAGCGTACAGGGTGTTTGTATTTAAATGCAACATAGGGAATATTTTGCTGCCTGTAGGTGGAGGTAGGTGAATGCTATAAGGCCCTCTGGGTTGCTTATCTACAAAGAAAACACCCCTGGGTTGCTTATCTGCAAAGAAAACACCCCAGTTATAGGTTTCAACCTTCCGGATATGCAACCCAGTTAGCCATAAGGCACCCGCTGAACTCCACAAGCAGGCAGCAAACATTTCCCTATGTTGAATTTAAATACATCACCCTGCACTTTGATTTGACAATATATTAATAGTTGCATAAAAGCCCCCTTTTGTGTGCCTATCAAATTTTGTCACCTGGTGCAGTTGCATGTGTACATAGCTGGCCCTGCTTTAGGACCCATACCTCCATAGCTTACCTATATAAGTTTTGCATGTGTTCCTCCTGCTGATCTGTTTGCAGAGAAGTCATCTCTTCTTGCTTTGGATACCCCTTGAGCAAGTTTGTACAGAACTTTCCAAGTCACAGTCTGGGATATGAATGTCGTGAGCTGGCTTGCCATGCCAAGGAAATGTACATTCATCGTCTCACTGACCCTGCAGAGTATGACAAGCTGAAGGTATGTTCACAATTGTGTGCAACATTCCCAGTTAGTATTTGTCTCCCCCATGAATTATACTCTGAACCACTACTTTGCCATGGAGAGTAAGTCTAAACCAAGTGCCAAAATTTCATATTGCATTACATCTCACTATGGGAGTGGGCCCACAAAGATGCTGTTATCCATAAAGCTCATGACAGCCATCCTGCATTCTCTATTCAATAGTTTGTGCATGACTTAAAAAAAAAATGGAAGAGATGGACTAAAATAAATAATTCATTTACCATTGTTCTGTTACTGGAACTATTTGAATACAATGAGTGTATGTGAAAAAATGCTTTTCTGATCATAGGAAGAAAATATTTATATAGGTTTTCTAAGTGAAATGCAACAGGTAAACACAGTATACCATACCCATGTTTGGGGGATGTCTTCTTGTTGTATTCTCCCAATGTGCAGCTTCAGGTTTATTAGCATATAGTGCTCCTTTTGCAACTAATATTAATTGGCAATTATTGATATGTCATGTTTAGTCCTAGGAATTTGCTACCTCCATTCTGCTTTACTGCAGTGAAATTAGCCAGGAAATGTCCATGATAAATGACTTTTAATCTAAAAAAAACTTCATTTTATTGAGGTTTTTATTGCTGGAGTCAATTTGACCCCATGATACTGGTTACACAATGAAAAAAAAAAACATGGATACCAGTAGAAGGTTAGGAAAGCCCCACATCTTCCTTTCAGTTTTTTCACATGAGATGTCTGTCCTTCCACCCCAAATGGTTGGTGGTAGAATATTCCAATGACTCTTTTGGCATTCCTCATTTGCATGAGGAGCATCTCATGCAAATGCACCTGAAGCTGCACATTGTGATAATGCAACAAGAAGGCACTCCCCCTAACACAGATATAGTATGTGTTGTGTATATGTTCCTTTTGACTTATCTTGTCATATCAAATATGCTTTTCCTTAAAATGCTACGTGCAGCACAGTGACACAATTGACTTTCCTTGTTGCATTTGACATAGAAAATATATATTCTATTTCATGTGTTATTGAAGGTGCTTATGAAACACAAGAGCATCATATGCTGTGGCTTCTGTCATGCAATAGTCACTTGATCAGTTTTGAAAAACCCTTGACTACATAATCCATATGTATTCCATCCCAGCTTACAGAATTATAGGAACTTACAATCAGCCAACAGGGACAATATTGCTTTTTGTCCATAAAGTTAACTCCCCCAAACATTCCCCATGGATGCCCATGAAATATGAACATTTCACATGAACTTATAGATTAAGATCTTGTGTTCAAACATCGATGGTAGTGAAATTTATGCCAAAAGGAATTGAAATGTGATGAAATTTATGTGCATCTTGAGTGCAAAGCAAAGTTTCAGCATTCAAAGCACCATTCACACATTATTGAAGTCAATGAAAAATTGCTGTTTCATTGCAATGAATCTGTGCATGTCATGGAAAACAGTAGAAAGTGAGATTGGTAGTCATTGTAGGTCATCCATAGGTATCCTAGCCATTGCCATTTTCAGTTCCATTGGTTATAATAATGTGTTTCCTATCCAGATTCATTGCTACAGGGCAGCTTTGGAAAGAATAATCGTGAGACATTGGCCAGAACTGAAGCGCTCTGGTTTGCGAAGCCTCAAAAAAGCCCACAAGAAGCCTTTCCCACTGTAAGTAGTATCTATCATCCACCATGCTATTGTCATGGCACTGTTTCACTGTTACCAATCAATTTGCCTTTTTGCCTGAAAGAAGTAGTGAAATTCGTATTAAAGTGAGCTTCATTTCAGCAATCCTTGTGTGACACCTGTATATGTTTTATATATTGTTAAAATTTTTCACTTGGTCTGTTCAGTGGCACACGTGGTTTTAGCATGCTTCCATGAGTGTTAGGTATAGATCTGGAAATTGGATAGGTATGGATGGACTCAGCTAAACCACCCCAGGCATTACAGACTGATCATATGCTGAAGTCATGTGTTGAGTATGTAAACATGGGAGAAATTCAGCTAGACTGAGTCAGTGCTTAGTCCTGGCTATGAATTGGTTATTGAGATCATCATATTGTTGTGTATTTCAGCTTCTTGTCAGCAAATATTCTGAAGGAATAGAGCCTAATATTTTGCCTTTTTCATTAGTCTAAAAAACCTGACTGTTCTGACTTATAAATTCTGACCATTACTATTTTGAAAATAGTAGATGTTGAGGGTATTTGAATGCTTTGATTTTTTCATTCATCTGGGACCCATTGTCAAAAATATGTTGTGCAAGTGCAAGGTTTTCAAAATCTATTTGGGCCTATTCATCTTTCTAAGACAATATTAAGCTATGTTCAGACAAACACACTCAAAATAAACTACTTTCTCTCTTGTGCAACATATTTTGAATAATATAACTATAGAACTATGACTATGTATGTCATTTGGGTTTTCTCAAGACATTTTTGCCATAAAGTGTTATTTGCCGGGATCTTTAATTTTTTTCTGCATGCGTCTCAAAAGGAAGAACTTCTTGAATGTTGAGATGTGGTGGTTTTATCTTAAGGTATGCAAGGGAAGCAGTGAAGAAGTTGAAGTTCGTTCTGCCTGAGGAAGAGCTTGTTGGAATCAAAGTTGAGGAAGATCTGTGTCGATGGAAGGATGTGACTGCATTTTATTGCCTTAGGCTCCTCTTGGCCCCTGTTGCCGAGTCTGTCATCCTCCTCGACAGATTATTCTATCTCCATGAGAATGGTGAGCTTCCTCTCATGAAACCTTTTTTGTTGGTTACTGTCAGGGGTAGTTACAGATCTCTCTGGATGTCCTCCCTTGTGCTGCATGTCTTTTGTCTGGTGTATGGAGTAGCCTGGAAATGTCTCCTCATGGACTTGGTAATAGAGTTGGGATCCATGGGATGCAAAGCATGGCAAGAATTATAAAAAAAAAAGCTAGGTAAATTCAGTCACATTGTGACCCTTCTTTGTAAATGTATGGGAAACACGAATGTCTGTAGGCCCAACAAAGGAATGTTGATTGGAGAAGAGATTAACATGTATGGTTGACAGGTGTGGCATTTCATGAACTTGACTTGCAACTCTGTCCCCACTAACTTATGTGCCCTTGTCCTTAACTGTCAAATATGCATAGAAGCTTTGAAGGCTGGAGGGGAATAGACAGCTGAGATTGTTTAAAGAGGATATATTGAATAACAGATTGAGAAAATTTTTATTAGCATGGATGATGAGTCACGTGGAATATACTGTACTGTATTCTATTGGTATTCATTTGCTTCATGCAACCAATGCTCCTTTTTCTGTGGCAAGAATGTCAAACTGAAAGGAGATTGTCTTCTTACAGTGATTATACAGCAGAATGATTCTCTTGGTCTTTTCAGGTGTTTCCTGTTGTCTGGCACCTATTTTTGATCCTCTGATTTCTCCCCGAAATTGTATCCTGATTGGTACTAAGAAGAGGAGTTGACCCAGCCAAGTGACATAGGGAGCACTGACAAAATCTTTTTTAGATCCAAGTGCATTTGTCATGGTACAAGTGTTGTGTTGCAAGTCTTCTCTCTTCATGGAATCCGCCAATATTGCCAATTGAAAAGATGTTGCAAAGAGAGAGAGAGTGCGCTTGAACTATTGCAAAGGTTGAACACACACAAGTTGTAGAAATTTGGCAGAATTTGAAAGCATAAAAATTGTGCTTCTAATTGGTCAAAAATCCTGTCTTATGAGCATCTCCAAGTCAATTTCACCTGTAATTCCATTTGGCTATTGGAAAGGAAACCCATGACATCATGAGGGACATGTATTTGTTCATGATCTTGATCTTAATTCACTTGAAAGTTTGCCTTGCATATGCAGCAACAATAAATATAGCATTTTTGTCGATGGACATCATGGATTCTTATTGGCAATCCAGACCTTATAGAGAATGTCCGGCTCAGAGAACTGCTCTCAAAAGGTAGCATATAGGTTGAATAGGAAATTGAATAAAGAAGAATTTTTTCAACAGTTCTTGACCTCCATTACATTAAATGCACATCAAATAAAATGAGAATGCCCTCTAAAGCTTTCCTGGAATGGAAAATTAATATAACTGGGCAAGTCAAGCTTTCATTATGTAACTTCCTTCCCAAGAATTCTGAAAACGTTTTTGACATAAGCAAAACATAATTCAATGCTGCCCTGGCAAAACTCTACGAAAATTTCGTCATTGCTGTCATTGATAAGGCCAGCGATAACTTCTGCTTTATATGTAAAAGGCTCTATGGTATAATTATGAAAAAAGAAGCTTTGGAAAATACTATCTATGAACCAGCTAAAGAGTCCCAAGATAAAATCCTTATTAACCTCATGAAAATTAGCAGCAAGTTCAATGTCGCTGTAGATGAAAGAGATATGAAGTTGCCCTTTCTGTTTTCAAATCCTAAATTTCATGAAACTCCTATCAAATTTCGATTCATAGCGAGTTCTGTAGGCACTTGTCTCAAGGGTTCCTCACTTCTTTTAAATGGCATTCTTGGTGGACTCTGTGAGAAAATCCGACTGAGATGCAAGAATTGCCACTGTTACTGGATCATTAACACAAGGATCAAGGTGCCACAAGCCATCAAGGCACTGAATCCAGGAAAGCCAATTCTGTTATGTCATGGGATTTTTCAACTCTATAAAAGAAAATACTGTTAGATATTCTGCATCATAACGTTCTTGAGCTTTTCCAGGACTATGCAGTCAGGCTTCACTTATAAATATACTTTAGTTAGTGAAGATTTATTCTCTATCATTTTGAGGAATTGCTTGGACAATAATTACATCGAAATTGGTGATCAGATTTTTAGGCAAAAGATTGGGATTGCAATGGGCAGCAATTACTCTACTAATATGGAAAGTTTATTTTAATTTTGCTATGAATCGAAACTCGTGAACAAAACCCCTAATCCAGAAGCATATTTAAATACTTTCAGGTGTATTGATGATCTAGTTGCTATAAATAACTCTGCAATACAAACAGATCTTCGTCAAATATATCCTGTCTTAAACTAGAAGAAACTGTTTGTTTCCCCCCATACAAATATGCCCATTATCATTATATTTCTGTGCAAAATGGGACAGATTGTTTCGTCACAGATATATACGATAAAAGAAGGGACTTTAACTTCGAATTCATTAATATGCCCAACGCCAGAATTCCTAGCCATATCAAAAATGTTGTAATTTCCCAACTGAAAAGCTTTTGTCTAATCTGCTCTGACATAGAAGGATTTAACTTTAATAGTGAACTCCTACACCAAAGGCTGAGGAATAATGGATTCTCAAGAGACCTCTTGAGAAAACACTTTAAACTTTTTTTTCTCAGCAATTCAAGCAAGATCTTCGCAATTATCCATCTGAAGAGGGTGATACTGCATTTTCGTGGTTGCATTACTGCACTGTTAATTGCAATAACTATTTTGCAAATCCAGGGGGGGGTCGATTTAGCCGCCTGTGGGGATGGTTAAGCGCCACCTCCCCCAATGACAAAGGGTTAAGGGTCCATGACAAGTCAATAACAATAGGTGATGCACGTAGTTGTAGGGACATCACCGATCGAAGTACACGACCAAAATCACATGATGGATGACAATAATAATGTAGATAATAAAAGTCAAAAGGCTAACTGGTGAAGCGGAAGTCATTGAAGGACATTTTGCTAAGCAAATAGGCTAAATGCAGTTGTGAAGATTTAAAATTATCGAACGACGCGTAGCTCAAATGCAAATGTGAGGGCCCAGCCTTAAAAACGCATTGAGAATTCAGGTACAAAAATTTCAGATGAGGAAGTGTCGCTAATTATTTGATGATTTGATCATCGTCTTTCATACCATCCACGTTCGGCGCTTCTATCCACAGCGCATACGATAAATCGCATCACCACTGGCTATCAAGTGCTCATGGTTTTTTAGTGGAACTCGTGAAGATTCTTTACTATGTGTTCAATTCTCCAGCTGCAAAAGAAATATGAAAGGCTCAAGTTACGTTATGGTCACGTTTGAGGATGAACATGGCGAAACCCCTTTCCAATCCTCCATTTAAATTTGGTTTTCCTTTTGATTTTTGATAAGGAGCTCGACAATTAAGACACGGATCGACAAGGTCAGCCCGAGCATCAGCCATGCCCAAAACACTCATCCCTGCCTCCCTCTGATATTTGGATCGGGCTCCATGAAAGAGGCTACTTCCGCGGTTCGCGGAAGTAATATTTTCTGAATTAGGTGCACTAACTAGAGTGATCACAACACATCAACCACATGAAAAGAGACCAATACTGGGCATAGAGACGAACAATTGATTCTGAGTTCTCATCAGGTGAAAGGGAGAGGAAAATATATGTCAGTGAGACGTAAACACTGACCTCTCAGCCGTCATGCGAGATTGTTCAATTCAAAACCTCCTGTTGCATTTCTGGGTTCACTACCGTTCTGAAAAATTCTGCTCGACGTTTTGGCTGATGAACTTTGGTTGGTCCCTTAGAAGTTCGAACGGTCAGAACGGGATTGAATCCCTATAGCTCTTGACACAAAATCCTGGCGATAACTGGGCGCGCCCTGGAACGCTCAGAGGCGGTTCAGTTTCTTTTCGCCAGCCAGTGTTTGTTTCCAGGGGTTTTAAAATCAGTCCCGTGATTTTCATTTTTTCTTTGGACAGGTAGAAGATTTCAGGGGCTACACGTGGCAAGGGGTTATACGTGGAACGGGAGATTGCCAGGCGAGAAACGGAGGGAGCAAGATGTTACTCGCGATGCACGACTGAAAGCAATACGCGATTATTACAACAATCGAGGTGCCATCTGCGAGCCATCGCAACCAGTCTTAACTTCTAAATGGTCGACTTAAGTGTTTACCTCGTGGATTCAATGATTTGAAAAAGTTTGATTCGACCATTTTCATTTCGACATTTTGTCACTTGGCTATTTTCGACATTCTGGTATTCTCCAATGTTACCTTTCGGCATTTTACTTTTCGACCAATCCATTTTCGTCTAATTTTAGCGAGACCCATCAGCAACAGTGCGAGCAGGTCTATGAAGCCACTCGTGAACATAGGCGTGTTGAACTGAAGGAACTGACTTAAAGATTCAATCCCAGTTTTGGTTTAATGTTTTCTATTGTTAATGACAAGATTCTATATCGCAAAATTAGTCCGTGATGACTCCCAGGGCAGTTGAGCGATTAGCTCAAGGATCAACGAGTCACTGATTATCGTAGCCTATTGAGCCGATGAAATCATGGAAAGGTACAATTTTAATTAACATTGTCCCCATTGATGAGGCACAGATCCATTTCTTTAAACTCGGGAATAAACAGCAGTCAAGCATTAAAACTCGTTTGAAAAAACGTTTCCCCCTCTTGAGGTTGAAACGAAGGAGAGCACTTTTCAAACTAGTAGAAAAAGTTCGTGGTTATTCTCCGGAAAGAGAGGTGAGCAGCTTTGTTTCCTTGTTTTTAGGGTGTGAAATTGCTAACTCCAGTTTCGCTCCCTTTCTCGGAAATCGCTCACTCTTTTCTAAGAGTGCATGGTTTACCAACAGAGACCTTTGAGAAGACCTTATAAGGGGATAATCTTTATGAAGTACAGGATATGGCACACCGGTATATAGGACTAAGCTATCGTTAGGTCATCCGAAATGCAGTCTAGTTGGCCAAGGTGTCTTCCTTGGAAATATGTAAATGACACGATACGGTTTCAAATCTTGAATGATCGCTCGCAATTCGACTGCGAATTTCAATTACAGAAACACTCCACTCAAACTATTAGCTGCGTATGAATGAAACCTGTTACGCATTGCGAAAGCAAGCTGGTCATTGCCATGAGAGCGACAAGCAACTACCTAGCATGGCTGAAAGTGATTTCAGGACATTCCTGGAAAAGGAGATGGCGAGAGAAGCGATTGTGAAATACGAGCGATGAGGGAGAAATAGCCGAACAATTGCAAACTTGAGACTTAAACAACTTAAACTTGAGAGTACCGGACCAGGTACAAATCTGCCATTACACTGGCCCCTATGACATTCGAACTGTTATCGTCGCCATGTGCTTCGTTGGACATACATACTGCTAGTCGCACGTGGTGCGACTGGCAGCATCGGAGCACTATTTCTGAATGTGTAAAAGAGCGAAATAGGGCTCGTATCTCTACGGTCCCTTCCGCCGAGGAAATTTGCCTCCTTGTGTAATATGCAGGGAAGGGTTGCTCCACTGGAAGACAAGCAGAGACGACAGGAGGGTATTGCAGTGTGCGTGGTGCGCACGGAGGATGTCTGTAGGCATAATGTGCCGCTT
This sequence comes from Darwinula stevensoni, assembly GCA_905338385.1. Lineage (NCBI taxonomy): Eukaryota > Metazoa > Arthropoda > Ostracoda > Podocopida > Darwinulidae > Darwinula > Darwinula stevensoni. The sequence goes on from CAJPEV010001230.1 coordinate 60,060, forward strand.
GAAAGGGATGAGATCCGCAACACTTACGATGCCAGTCTTAGGCATACGCTCTTGAGAAAAAAATGAGCTATTTCCGAGAAAGGGAGAGAAACTGGAGTTAGCGATTTTACACTCTAGAAACGAGGAAATGCAATCGATAACCACTCTTTCATATGAGCAGGAAAAAAGTATCACAGTGAAATGAACAATAGCTAATTGATGAATTGAACAAATTGTCTAAAGTGAAATTTCGGCATTCCTTTGTCTGACAAATGATTAGCCATTATTGGAGCCAGGTTTCCATTGTAATCAGAGATAGCTTCTTGATCGTTGGCTGTCTCCATTTCTCTTCTTAGTGGTTCACAGGGAACAATTTTGAAAATCTTGATTATAATATATTTCAGCCTTTTCCCACGACGCTTATTTTATATTGGCGACAGTTTTCATACTGATACTCATGGAATCAAACCGGATAGCAAACTGGTGGCTTTTGAAATCCCCCTCAGAAGGGAACTGTCGACTGTTCACGCCTTCGACGGAGAAGGAGAAGAGACTGAATGCTTCATCAACGGAGGCTATTTCATTCCATGTGGATCTAAAAAACAGAAACATTTTCATACTCGTGACTTCATGTGTTTCTAAGTATACGTCATGAAACGAGAGGAAGGAATCTCAATGTATAAATGTGTCCCTTTCCATCACTACTTTTTGGAGTCATAGCATCCGAGATGAACCAGGCAGTGCGCCCGACCATCTGGGATTTCCATACCATCGAGATCTATGCCGTACATCCCTGTTTAATGACGTAAAGTAAGTGCTGGGCGAAGCTTTCCTAGGTTCGGTCGATAGGGTCGTACAAGGACATAAATGTCCTGTTGATAGAAAAATTGCGAGATAAAACACTTAAATGTAGATTGTACCTCGCTATGCAGCTTCAATGATGGAACTTAGCGGGAGAAAATTTCCCTCTTGTGCATGCGATAGTTGCCAAGTTTTTAATTACGAACTTGATGCATGGGAATACTACGGCACAATCAAGAGGCGTGAAGTTTAAAAGATCACCCCTCATTTGGACGATGTCCTCATGTGATAATTAGGTTCTTATGGAGTCTTCCAAGGACCGTTCACGGATCAAGATCGACACATTGACTCACCATTATGAGAGGAAACGCCTTCGAGAACTGTCCTTGGCACCCAGCGCCCTTACACTGAGTTTCTTCCTGCTTGATTGCGTTTGACGTAAGACGTTATTCAATCATCAATGAGCACAGCATTGGCGTTTGCCGATGAATTATGCACGATGCCATCGGAAACAATATGTCATTTTAAATGAGTTTGGAATTGCGGTTTTCCCCATAAAATATCCAGAATGGCCTTGAATGACGTCAAATTCTTGGAATGGATAAGGACTGGAAGGTGAAATTAAGAGTTTCTCATCCTTAAAACATTAGTTTCGGCAACCCCGGTCCTCGCAAGTTTTCGCAACACTGAGGAAGCCATGGAACTGCTTTTGTTGATCTGATTGAAGGGGCTCCTCTCTGAGCCCAACGCGGTCCGAGAAGTACTTCGACCATTTTGCTCTCTCCAAAGGAACTATTGCACTCACTTGTGACGTTACAGAGGTTTAATTAAAGCAATAATCAACGAAGAAATTGAATTTATATTCAGCGGTCAAGTCAAGGAACCAAAATCGTTCTCCTAACCGGAAGACCGGCTTTTCTATTTTCCAGAAGAAATATCAAAGGCACACGGAAAATCTACATTGCTACCTCATCACGAACTCAAAATATGTGTTATGCAAAGGTAGAATGCATAGTACAGTGAGACGATTAAAATGACGCAAGTCATTCAGAGTTTCATTTCTTCTTCCGTATGAATGATGGAGCAGCTTTTTTTTGTTACAGGTGCATTTTGAGGCTTTTCATCCATTCGATTGCTTCATAAGAGGCGGAGTGGAATTCGGTAGTTCCACCACTGAAGGCGAAGATGCAGCAGTCGTTGACGGCTTGCCGGGGGTGACTGCAGTCGCATCTCGCGCTGTTTGATGCGCCATTCGTGCATCAGGTGTCCGCATCGTTCTTGTAGGGTTCTGATGCGGGTCATGTTGGTCCACTGGCGGTGAGGAAGGGCGAAACCTGGACGTTCGGTGGTGGGATCCGGGACGAGGCTTTTGTTTTTCACGTCGGCCGAGGCCCAATCTTGTTTCCACTTCTCTCCCTCATTGATGTTGGCTGCGTGAAAAAAGGCCGTTCGGCCCAGAACGGTCGTCGCGAGTGGAGGCGGTTCGGAGGTACAGGGTCCAGATCTCTCCGGATCGGAAGGTCTTGGTGATGTACAACCATATTGTATCCCCGCAGCGCCGTTTGGCGTCGTACTTGCGGCGGAGGGGTGCGTGCAAGCATCGGGAGCCACCACGTTGGCGTTCACTTCAACGCACTGGTAACTGTACACATGGCGATGTTGAGCTGCGTGTCGAAGTGACTGGTGACGCAGCGTCCCCATACTGGACAGAGGCTTTCCACTGTTGAGTACACGAGGGCGAGTGACGCTGTCCGAAGAGTTTCGGTAGATTCGTGGAAACCAATACACGAGAAAAATATATAAAGAATATTTTCTTTAAAAAAATTTTTCCCACTATTAAAATGGAATTGACATAGGAAAAAGGACTGAAAAATGCGCGGAAGAAGCAAGATCAATACAGTACTTTCCAATTCTGCTGTTTTCTTGCTTCCTTTACATTTTCTTTAAAAAGTCCAGTTCCGGTTCGCGGAAGTAATCATAACGCACAGTAACTACAGTGATCACAACTCACCAGCCACACAAAAAGACAGCCATACCGTGCATAGAGACACACTAAGACAACAATCGATTCTGAGATCTGACCAGCCAAAGGGGAGAGGGAAAGATATAAGTCAAAGTAAGACGTAAACACTTACGTCTCCGCCGTCATGCGAGACTGCTAAATTCAGAGCCCTGTTGCATTTCAAGTTTCACTACAGTTCCGAAACCTCCTGCTCGACGCTTCGGCTAATGATTCTTGGTCGGTCCCTTAGGCGTTCGAATGGTCCGATTGGAATTGAATCCCTATAGCTCCTGACTCAAAATCCTAGCGATAACCGGGAGAGTCCTGGAACGCCCAGAGGCGGTTTAGTTTATTTTCGCCAGCCAGTGTTTGTTTCCAGGGGTTTTAAAACCAGTCCCGTGATTTTCATTTTTTCTTTGGACAGGTAGAAGATTTCAGGGGTTACCTCATGGGGTTTTTCTTATAATTTATGAAAGATGGGATTATGTTTCCCGGAGTACAAATCCAAGTTTAGCACTTGATCCCCTATTTCCCCTTTCTGGTGCTTTTACGTTCACTTGATTCAGAAGGCGAATTTCTCCACTTAGATTTCTCTAACCCACGATTTCTGATCACCACACCGAGTCTGATTAATTGATTTATTATAAGAATTGAATCAATTTAACTGAACAAAAAAAAGAACACAAAAATGTAATATTGACACTTGGAGGACGGTGTTGAAATAAAAGGAACAAAATGTATTAGTAACCCAAATCAACAGAAAAAGAACCAGTCCGTCTCACATACACAACAAATGGAATGAATGTCGGTCTTTAAGGATTTAGATAAACATTTACCTCAGGCTTAATCCCTTACCCAATCTATGTCCCTAGCACCTGGCTCGGAAATATTACTAAGGGTCGAAAGAAACTCATGTATCCTGTCCTCAGATACTCGTCACTGAATCGAATTTAATGTGAAGCTTCCGGACCAAAGGGACTCTTCAAATCTTTGGTAGGGGAGGAGATGAAAAGGAAACGAATAATTTTGAGGGAGGTAACCACGATCAAAAGGTAGTGCCGAGTCCCCGATCTGCTCGGAACAGGCTCTTACTTTCAAGCTTTCCTCCGTTGTGGATTTTTGGAGGAGGAGTTTCTTAAACTGACCACCCCCCTCATTGGTCATCTGGGTTTCAGAAAAAACCTCTATTGGGTAAACAATTGGGGACAAAGTTATTCCCATTAATTTCTGGATCCAGTTTATAGTTCGTGTACATGTCAAAGAAATGGGTTCGAAAAGGGGTAATTCCATAAACAACGTGCGGTGTTAAAGTTTAATCTTGATTCCAGCACATGTTGGTTAACACGGATGTCAGAACAGGACCTCGACTAAAACGTTAGCAATTTCCCTTCATTAAGAGGCAATTAGCCTAATACTGGTTCAAGTAGACACGTGCTATTATGACGTACACAAATACTATGTGCAAGGGTCACATTTGAACACGTAGGGTACAGTTACTTCCATTTTGTAACAGACCTGATGCATATAGAAAAGGCAAACATTCGGAATTCTTGAAGCACTTTTACATCTTGGGTACTTTGTAAGGTGGCTTCACCAAAACACCTCTCTGCCTCCCTCGATATGCTTCTAGTGCTCCCGAAGAAGTAGAGTGAGAAAGGCGACGTCCGAACATCCCTGTGATGGTACATTCCCCTTGTCATAAATTTCTCCTTCCCCTTTTTCCCGTCTAAACGAATTAGTCATCCCGTCCGCCCCTAGCTGGCGTCCAAGATCTTCCTTTCTCCTTCACTGCTCCGTCGTAACTACTTCATCCCATCATCTCCGTGAATCATATGTGATAATCCTATTTGATGAAGTTGACTTGACTTCGGTATCAGGTCCGCCACGTTACAGTACATATAGCTCATTCCTATACAATGCTCCGCAGGGTAATATTAGTTTTGCGTTAGTAAAGAATTCGGAAAGAGAATGAATATATGCAGTGCATGAAAGAAGACTTGAGATTCCCCACCAATCTCATGTAAATATTACGGCCTATCATCTGAAAATGTGGATTACCAAACACGTACTTGGACCAAAATGGAAGTCACATTTAACATTACATCCTAATAGCTTCAAATTTGGCTCAAAAGAAGTTCATGACCAAAGTCATTTCGAACTTCCAGATGTATTAAGAACAAAATTTGTTTCAAATGAGAGATAATGTTGGTTTCCTGAGAATTTTAATTTGTTAAATTTGGTTCTGAAAACTTCTGGACTCTATCCAGAACTTCCATACTGTAATATTTCTCCAATTGAGTCTGGGTGAAGGAGGACTCGAAGGCAACTTTGAACCATTTGTCCAAAAGGCCGGCTTCTCGGAATCTCTGCAAGTTGGGATTCATGGATTCACGAAGGAGGCTGTACTTGGGGAACGGCCAGCCAATATCACCGCAGGCGATGGGTTTCGGGGCAATGCGGAATTTGTCCTTTCCTTGTACGATCAAGATCCAAGTCGAAGATGTTAGGGACACGATGAATGCCACCTTGTCATTTCGAGCGATAAAGAAGTCGTCCAGGGGTATTGGAACGTATTCCAGGCTTCGGTGACCTGAATGAACTCCAATCGATTACAAATCGGGGCGTAGCCGGGAGAAGTCTTGATAATACGATCGACTCCGCCTCCGTGATAGAGCTTGCCCAAAGTGAAGTCAGTGGCGAGCAGGTCTGCCAGGGAATCGATGGTGGGAAGAAAAATTGGAACGCTGAGGAAAGATATCAAGTTGGAATGATCCCGATCACGACGGAAACGAGCGAAAATGTAATCCAAAACATTTTCCCAGAATTCCCTTTGATCTTGGTGTCAAAAGAGCGACCCCAGGAAAAGATAACCTCTAAGGTTCGCACCCAATAGTAGAGAAATGTCACATTTTGAATCCTTTCCTGTGAGAGATTATTGAAGAAGAGAAGACACGATGCCCCAACGATACTCGTCACGATGATAATTATCCACACGCGAACTTGGAATGGGAGAAAGATGTTGAGCCAGGTTGGAATAGGCTTGGCAGGCCTGGTGATGAGGGACAAGCAATCTTGACACACTGCTCGGGTGAAATCCACCAATTTCGCGAATTCGTTTGTGATAGAGACGCAACTCATTGAGAAGTCGACTGTGTTGGCAACCACATCCCCAATCTTTCCCATAGGCTTTCCGGTACTGTCGTTATTCACTCCCCATGTCCCGTCGGCTGTCTCTTTGAGAATGAAGGTGAAATTGAGAATCTTGGACAGTTCTGTGACGATGCGGATTTCATATCCGTCCGTGCTGTATTCCCCGCTGGTCTTGTTTTGGATGACCCATGGAAAGTATTCCAAACTGTCTCTTTGAGAATGAAGGTGAAATTGAGAATCTTGGACAGTTCTGTGACGATGCGGATTTCATATCCGTCCGTGCTGTATTCCCCGCTGGTCTTGTTTTGGATGACCCATGGAAAGTATTCCAACATTCCAATTCGATATCTCCGTCCTTGGAAATCCCGCAGTGTATTTCGAAACAGTATCGATGAAAAGTCCCTAATTTCTTCGACAGTTTGAAAATGTTTTAGAAGACGATAACGACGACGAGGACAGAAGATGCAAGGAATGTACAACTGAACCATGGGCGTCATCGACGCCTCCACGAAGACATACAAACGATTCAATGGAAACGGCTTTAGTCCTACGATGAAGGTCGAATGTAGATTCCAGAACTCCCGGGTTGCCTGGATGAACACAAAAATCTAATGGGGCATGTATGATTTCTGAGATAGTCTACGACTTAGGACTCGTGTCGTGTTCTCATCTCCGACGAGGTATCGGCTGGATACGGTGAAAATGGTGCAGAGACTGCGTGGATCACGAGCTGACCACGGGGAGTCAATGTCCCACATCTGATTGGCGTCCTGGTGAAGCATCTGGTAACCCCGATCGTCCTCGAGACAGAGGAGGAGGATGGTCACGCACGTTCTTCCTAGTTCCTTTCCCAGCTTCTTCATGACTTCAAACCGGATGTCTCCTAAAGAGGCCGCCATGGAAAAAGCCGTGAGGATGCTCCAGGCAGTAACGATGAGTTTGGGTCGAGAGATTATCATGTGTGAATTCGCCTGAAAGAAGAAGATAATTTTTCTTTAATGAAAGCAGTAAGATTTTTTAAATATATATTAGCCAGGAGATGACGAGGACCCCGTCTTCATGCATGGAAAAATTGTAAATAAGAGGAGTAAGTTATACATATTGGATTTTAGACGATGGTTAATATACGAGAACGGCGTAAAAAGTTGGGGGAAAAGTTTCTCAAGTTGGGGGACACGTGGTCAAAACCGGTAAAACTCGCATATTATTAATATAATCTTCGCAATATTAACTAATGCTGTTCACATGCTTGATTCTGCAGCGCTGGTGGTTCTTATTCAGCGGCCTTTAGAAGGCGTTCGGCGAAGTTTTTCAAGGTCCTGTCGATAGGGTCCTCCTAAATTTTTAAATCTCCTGTTGATAAAATTCCAGGATGAAACACTCAGCTGTACATTGTATGATACTTGCCTATGTTGAAACAATGATGGAACCCAGTGGGAGAAAATTTCCTTCCTGTGCACACGACACCAAGTTTCTCATTACGAAGTTGATGCATGTAAATATTATGGCACAATAAAGAGGCCTGACGTTTAAAAAATAACCAATCATTTGGACGATGTCCTCAAGCGATAATCAAGTCATGGAGTCTTCCAAGGACCATGGATTCAAGATCGACACATGGACTCACCATTATGGGAGATGAATCGCCTTCTGAGAACTCTCCTTGGCAGCCAGCCCCCAACACTGAGTTTCTTCATGCCATTTCATTTAGGATCGCGATTGAGGAAAGTCCTCATTTAATCATGAGTGAGCGCACCACTGGCTTTGCCTGTAAATTGTGCATGATGCCATCGGAAATAATATAATGTCATTTTAAATGAGCCTGGGATTGAATTTCTCCCATGAATTATCCACAATGTCTCTGGATGAGCCATCTTCTTCGAATGGATAAGGGTTGGAAGGTGAACGCTATGAAAAAATTCAGGGTTTCGCACTCTCAAAATGTCGATCTTTTCCAGCGGACGAACGGATGCTGATCCTTTGCGACCAGAGGAACCAAGCTTTCTAACAATCGATCTGATCACTTTCTCCGAGCAGGGCCGGATTAAGGTTGTGAGGAGCCTAAGGCTAATGGGCGGGAAGGACCTAAGTATGAATTGCATATTGCAAAAAAATTATGAAGTCATCAAACATTTATTTGCATGTTTATTAGTTTACATACATTTTTACATATTATTTATTTATGTAAAATTAACGTTTATTCTACTCCTACTACACTCAATACTTCAAGCGATTTTTAAAAATAGACTGAATAGAGTTATACGCGAGGACGTTTACACGTCCCTGCCGAATAGTCCGTATCATAAGTGTGAACACCCCCGTGAGTAGGTGTTCACACTTATGATGCACACAGGGAGTAGGTGCACATGACGTACAATGTCCGAGCGGCTGCTACGTAGAGCGTTGGGAGGGCCGCTGACTAAACGCGTGAATTCCCGACAATGTTACACGTTTAGTCTAGGCCAGGGGTGTCAGACTTGATTAAACTGTGGTCCCAGATGGTCCATCTTGATCCAACCACTCCTAGGGGTGGTTGGGTCCACATTAGCAAATTTTACACTAAAGTTTCAATTACTAACATGTTGAAAATGGCTACGCTTTTCCAACACCTACTATTGAAGAGAACATGCTGGGCCGGCCAAAATTGACTAGCAGGCCGGCATTTTGACAACTCGGGCCTAGGCCCGACCTTTTCTGAAAGTATTTCAATATTTCCTCCTGCAACAGTTGAATAAATTCGGAGTGATTTCGTCCGATCTATATCAATTAGCTTACAAGGTAACTCGGTGAACTGAAGATGCTATTCTCATGATCCTTCAGTACATCAGCCAAGAATTGAAGGCACCTCAACAGCGAATAGTACGTAGTTTATTTCTAGACTATAGCTCAGCGTTCGACTGCATTGATCGGCGAAAACTTCTGATTCGCATTGCAGAAATGAGGATATCCACAATGGCTTCTGCAGGTGATTACCAGCTAGATATCCGAGAATAGCCAGATTGTTCCCATGAATGGGAAAACCCAAGACACCCTTGTATTGCGAACCGGTGTATTACAGGGTGGTGTATTTTCGCCGTTCCTCTTTACTTAATACACCGACTGCCTTCGAGTTGTGAATCCCAATTCACGTATTGTGAAATATGCTGATGACACAGCTCTTCTCAGTGAATCAAGAGCGAAGAGGACATCTACAACTATGAAAAAGACATCGAGCACCTATTGCGATGGTCGAAAGCACAGAACCTCATCCTAAATCCAGATAAGTGTGAAGAGCTGGTGTTTTCAAATCAAGTTAAAAAAAAAAACCACTTCTGGTTGACCTGAAAAAAACGACAAGTTCGAGAAGATGGGACGGTCATCTCAACAACTAATTCGGAATCTACATTGACAATGCATTATGGTTCAGGAATCAGGCTGAAGAGATCTTCCAGAAATGTTGCAGATTATCCTATTCGGCGATGGATGCAACTCGCTCCATCCCGGATTCAACTTCCTTCGTCCGCCTCTTCATAGGCGTTTGCCTCGTCTCTTTTCTGCGTTACGCCCTTTCCATCTACGGCTGCTATCTCTTGCATAAAAACTCTTCCCACATTGTGCGAATTCTGAAGCGCATTGCATGCATCGGCGGGCTTGGATACCGAACAAGTGAAGGAAGAACTTTTGAAGTAAATTCATCTCTCGGGCACCCAACTATATTAGAAAATTCAAGATGATTTCATGCATTCCTTGAAATCAGCGGGCGCACCCTTCCATTGTCTTACTGGACCCGAAACGAGAAAAAGACTAATTTTCCCGAGAATCCGTATTTCCTCACTTAGAAATAGCTTCCTCCTGAGACGCCTGAGAGGATCTCACTATCTTACATCGTGACAACTCAAGTGATAACAGTTTTTAATTTTCCCTTGAATTATCTCTGTTTGTATTGTTTTATAAATGTGGACAATAACGAGCCGAATCTAGGCAAATAAACCAACCTACCTACCTACCCACTAAAAAAATTCGAGGAACTCTTCAACGGGTCGGCTAATACAAAAACAATTTCAATGAAATCATGCGATGTTAGCTTCTCACATGTAAATTATTAGAAGAGATTATGAGGCAATCAGAAAGATACATTCTGACGAAATACCTTGAAAACCAGCATGTCCCAGAAAACACGGATTGCCGCATAAGCATGCAGGATCTATGTAAGACAATTCGTGACAATGAGGATCTCAAGGTCCACATCATAGATGCCAGTGCTTTGATCGCTCTGGTTACACCTCCGTGGGTGCATTTTTTATAAACATTTGAAGATGTACAGCCATACAGACCCGCTTAGGCGATTACGTCCGCTTATTTGAACATACTGTATAAGATGGTGCAATCAAATAGAGTGCTAGGCTGACATGTCAATGAATACTTGAATCAGCATGACATAATCGATTGGAGGTGGTTCACTGGATCGAGGAGGTGTGGGTCGAGGAGAGTCCTAATCATTCAATGTCCTAGGGTCCTTGAAGCCGCAATGTTCGCCACAGGAGTCCGAGCCTGCCTTATCCTTCTTTTCCTCTGTGGATGCCTGCCCCTCAGCGGTCTCTTTGGGGATTCCCTCCAGGTGGAATTCCGGTATTTCAGCATTCACTTTCTCTATGCCCTCGTCTGGTTTTTCATCAGATCCTGGCTTTCCCTGCAAGATATCATCCGTCCTATTTATTTGGAATTCCTCAAGAACATACAGACAAGTTCTCTTCACATATTCATTAATTGGTTGCAAATTCTGACCATGAGGGTGAATGAGGCATCCTCCGTGCTCTTCGTCCTATTCAAGGGTCGAGGCCTGGTGAAGGTCTTCGAAATTTTGGGAACCTTGACTCAGAATGAGAAAATTGGAGTAATCGGTAGCCGGGCTACCGTCCTCATTCCATCTGCTCTCATCCTTGGAAATTATATTGGGTTCATTACTGTTATAGCCGGTACATCTGCACAAAAGTGGATCGTAGCGCTTCGTCTCGGATCCGAATTCCCTCCCATGTGCCTGATAGAATCCCTTTTCTTAATCCTCTGTCTACCCATCAGAATCAGCTTGGCCAACCTCGCGAATGACATCCTCTCCAACTCTTCACCGGCCAGCTGTTACAGGTATAGTGAGAAAATACTCTAAATTATATATTTAAACTATGTCATCGATCATTAAAAAAGTAGCTAATGCATGTCCGGTTGCCTGAAAGTTTGTGACCACGTTTGTGGCTATGGACATTGAAGTTTAACATAATGAAAGTCTTTCTCTCGCCGGAACAGGCAGAGATGGATGGGAATCCAGAGAGCACTAAAAGCCCTTGTGGATTGGTTTGCGTGGCCAGTGACTTTGATCATGTTGGAGTGTTTCATCTTCATCTTTACCGAATTATTCAGCATCATCTCGGCATTGAGGCACAATACTCTGGAAGCTACAGCAATAACCGTTATGAGTTCTGGTTTTTCTGCTCTCACTCAGTTCTTGCATATCCTCCTCCTTGTCGAGTCTGCTCATGCAATTCTTTATCAGGTCTCCGCATCTAATGACTTCTCCACTCGATAGAATAAATGTTAATTTCACAATATCAGTCATATTGGCATTCGGTAGGGAGAGAGGGTGAGAGAAGCAGCGAGGGATTCCCCGAGAGTGACACAAGAGATGCACGAATTCGTGAATTTCCTCTGGAAGTGGCCCTTGGAGTTCAACATGGCTCGCCTTTATTCCCTCGACAGATCGATCCTCATACCGGTACTTTGGGCATGTGTCTTGAGTATTTCTTTTTACACTCTGAAGAGAGATAAAAGAGGAATTTTTTATATCGACTCTTCTAGGTCCTGCATGCCCTCGTAACCTACATGGTAATCCTCGTGCAATTCGATCCTCAGTGAAGGAGAGGGAGCACGCCTTCACCAACAATCGTTATACCTGTATATCTTTCAAGTTCTCACAAGTCAGAATGGAATTCCGTAGTTCTGGAGATTATTTTCTTCCCAACATGTGAGTGTGCGCTAGAAAAATCGGACGAGGCAGATTCCGAAGTGAAAATGAAGAACATCATAAGGCAAGGAATGTTGCTAACCCAAGTATCCAAGTAGCCATTTTGATCCAAAATAAATCCATTGGGCATACCCTCAGGGAAACTTGGACATCCAATGTATATCCTCCTCGGACATCTCCTGGATGACTAAATGTCTCGTCCAAGGAAAATCCTTAGACATGACCATTGGATGTCCGTTCTTTGGATCCATTGGAGATATCCTTTGCGAAAGCTTTTGGATGACCATTGAGGGGTGCAGCGATAGTAACCCCCAGGTATCAATGGAGCGAAATTTGCATTCTCATGAATACTCATGGCGTAGGAAATATGCATTTTCTGCATATTGACGATCTCGCCCTCCCACGTTCCTCAGAGGAACTAGGGGAGGAGTGCATGGATGGAAAGTGAAGTATCATTGAGCCGAAACTCTCCGCTTCTCGCCCTTATCTCTCACGCAAGCAGTGGCGGCTCGTCAGGGTAGGCAGGGTAGGCAGTGCCTACCCAGTTTACAATCAGAGTTCTCAAATTAATATTTGATAATTAATTCTTCGATTAACACAGCTGGAAATATTTTTTTTTCCATTGCGAGGCAAAACCAAATCGAGTTTATGCGTCCAGAGTAGGCACGGAGCTGCCTGCCTACGCTGGCTAGGCTCAAATTCCCTTGAGCCCAATGCAGGAACGTGAAGAGGGAGAAATGGAAGAGAACCACAACACTGGAATGAGTGAGGGTAGGCTTGCCTACGGTGCGCAGTTACTCCTTGCGCAGAAAGGAAGGTTGAGAATCGCTTGCTCACGCTCTCTGCTCAGAAGCACGTGCTTGTAGAAGCCTCTGTGGATGTCACACCTGATCAGACCTAATCTACAGTATTATGCAGACTGAATAAGGAATCATTTCGAACAGGCTTCTGTCAGTCTCAGTTCCCTATTCCTACCCCGCATTCATAGCTCTCTTTGGAAGAGGCACTGTTTCTAAGTGATATGTTTT
>CAJPEV010001231.1:0-73007 GCA_905338385.1 Darwinula stevensoni
AAAAGGAGCACAAAGGTGAGCAGGCAGCACGTCGAGGAATGAGCAAATACCTCTAAATATCATTCATGATCACACACTCATTCCTTGTCTAGATATTTCAATGCTTGGAAGTAAATAAATGATGTCAAGATAAAAGACATTCCTTTTGATTCAGAGTCAAATACTTATAATTAGAAATAAGGAATTCATCTTATAGAAATGCAGGCTGATACGACGGACAGAAGTCATGATTTGTTGCATAACAGTGTCCAGCACAAAATATGAATAGAGACCTGTACACAACAGAAAGGATCAGCGATTTTCCATCCTTCGCTTTGAGCCCATGGATGGGGCTCACATTGAGAACAAGCCGATGTCCACAAGACAGAAAGAGGGATCACACAGAAGGTCCAAGGATGGTATTGGCAAAAATTGAGCAAGTTCATCGAATCATGAAAGGTCTCCATCTCACCTCTCCCGGGCAGATGTACCATTCATCTTCTGCTCAATCGTGATGTACTGACGAATGAGACGGGAGATTTCGTGAGCTTGATCTGTCTGAATTCGAGTCACCCTCTGCTGCATCAGATTGCCGCATTTCATATCTAAGTACATGGTCCCATCCTCAGCCTTCACCTTTCGGGTCGATATCACCTCCGAATATGGATAATGAATCAAGGTCTCCTGTGATAAGGAAAGTGCTTTCATGCTTCAAACGGGTTTTTTATTTATTGTAACAAATCTCATGAAGGACGAAAATTAACTCACGTGAGTGACCAGGTCAAGGAAATGCACACCTTGCTTGTTGAGGGCCAATATGTACTCACTCTTTTCTCGAGGATCAGCCACTCGCTTGATGGCAAAGAAGCTGGAGCCAAACAAAGGCCACTTCTGAAGAATCTCTGTAGGTAGAAACAATCAGTAGTGATCAGCAAGTTACTTCCAAAAGGTACACTACCTATTGCTCCAATTACAAGCAATGCATTCCAGTAACAAAAAAAGGTAATGCATGGAATAACCCCATTTTATTGCCATTGAACCTCTTAAGTGGGTATGATGTATATATATATATATATATCATGGTGAAATGCTCCCCAGTTGGGCTTGACATATTTGTCATGCTATTTTTGAGTTTGAGTTACATGAACTCATACTTGAATTAGGAGTATACACTTGAAAAAGAATAGTAAATTTCTGTACACAAACACTAATTATTGCTCTCACAAAAAAATCCCCACTCTGGTGATATACTTATGTCCAAGAAATTCCCCATTTAAGGATTTTACCATAGGATCATTTTATGATGGAAAGGTGAAAACAGACAACCTAATTTTGGGGCAGGAAAAATAATTCCACTTGTTTCTGAATAGTCATGCTTCAGAGTAATTTCCATTCTTTTACACTTTAAAGGAATCAATCCCCAGTACTAGTTGGCATGCATGACAGGAATAAGAAGCTGAAGGTTACAAAGTTACCATGATAATTGTTAAACAACATAAGCCAGAATGACCAAAAAGTCATGATAATTGTCTTCCACTTCGTATATAAATCCATTCATCTGTTGTTTGGCAATATTCCATTCCATGGATATTATGAACTTATTAAGTATTTGCCCCTTCAACCTTGGTAGGAGCTTCACTCTGAGCTGCTTACCTAAGACATATCTTTTGGTGAAAAAGCAATACCTGTTGATATCCTCAAATATTTGATGCAAGAATAGCAAAAACTTAGTAATATGTTAGAAGGTCAATGAGGATTTTAAAACCTTGAAATAATAGAAGGGCAACAAAAGTTCCAATTGGACAGTGACATCATTTGTGTTGGAAAATTCAAGAATTGGATGAGACATGATTAGCTGGTAAAACTAGTATGTGGAGGTTTGTGAGCCAAGAAAAGATGTTACCCTGTCAAAAAATGCATTAGTTGTTCAATGCAACTAAGGGTGATTTTGTTTGACTGTATGCATAATAATTGAAATTGGATCTAAGTTTTGTATCTACCAAAACTAGGTACATAGTGAGTCTCATTAAGTTACTTTACAATAGTAAAAAATAATTTAAAGAATCACAATAACTAAAGCTTAGTTTTCCATGGTTTTAGTTCAGACTTCCATTCATCACTTTAGGACAGTACTTAAAAAAAAAAAAAAATTAAAACTTATGAGAGATTGAATCCCCCTAACTAGCAACTGGACAATTAGCTATTCATTGCATACATGAACTTGTATCACAATATGGCATCTGTCTTTTCAGAAGATTCAGCAACAGCAAAATAATGGTAAGTCAGAGGTCAGATGATGACAGACCAAGAACTTGAGCCTTGGCATTCATGGGTGTCATCTCTTGAACCTCATTCCATGCTGACTGAACAAGATGCACCCATTGTGGAGGCTTCACATCCCTGACAGTTAGGGCTGGCTTTGGCAGAAGATATTTAGTCTCCTTCAGGGCTGGCAGGTAATCCATGTCTGCAGCTCGATGCAGTAGGGCTGCCACCTTAGAAATGTCATACTGCAAGAAGACAAGATTGCATAGGTTAGGCACCATCTACAAAAGGTTTCAAAGTTGAGAACCAGACTGAATGCATACAACAAAGTCCTGTTGAAGTGTTTCACCAGGCATGACCAGCAGCAGTCCTTCCAGGTAATCAGGGGCAATCTGATTGAAGACTAGTTCAATGTACAGCTGGTTATCTGGCCGTAGTGGGAAGTGCCACACCGATCGACAGAAAATCAAGTAGAACACCTGTTGGCAGACCATTATGTGATATTGATAAGGTGGAGTGAGAAAATGGATTCACTGAATGAAAATATGAAAGGTAACCTGTTGGTTCTTGTGGAGTTCTGTGGTAACATCAAGAATATATTCATCCCGGGCCAGGGGCATAGTGAATGTATCACCTTCCACAATGCAGTAAAGTGAGTATTCCTCCATTTCGTCTGGATTGTGAATGTTCAGGATCCCGCAGATCTCCTCTATTATGTCCTGGAGTTTCACATTTACGAATTACCTCATGAATCACTATGATATCTCCAAAAACCATTAAACACTAGAGTGAACTTCTCACCTGAACTACTGTAGTAGATTTGGTGTTGATGACCCTCTCAGTGCCACCAGGGAGGCGGTAAATCTGCCGTTTGGAATTGCGTCCAGCTGTTATAGCTGTGATCTCCTCAATGCTGGGCACATTCTTGCGCCCACCATACCGGAATGTCTTCCGAAGATTTTGCAGACACACCAAGGCAGTTCCTATAATACATAAATGTAAAAAATTATAACAACCCATTTACTTTTACCTCGTCACAGAATCATATATTCAAAATATAATGTACAGCAAAACGGGTTCTTTTAGCACGGATTCGCACTAGCACTTTTTTTTTAATACCAAAAATTCAATAAACTCAAACCGTGTATGTGCGAACCACACCCCGTGGTTTTCGAACTAAATTGGTATTAAAAGAAAATACCGTGCAAGTGCGAATTCGTGTAAAACGAACCCGTGTAAAGCGAGGAAGCCTGTATTCAAAAAGTCAAAATTTAACGTTCTTCGTAGGCCTATTAATATAAAAATGATAGTTCATCAAATCCTTGGTATGACATTTCTCTCTCTTACCATGATAGGCTCTCCTCTTGTCATAGGCAACATTCTCAAGATACTTGAAGAGATAGGGCTTCAGTAGGTCTGAACAAGTGAAGTATGCAGCCAAAATAGAGAACAATCTCCAACCCCTCTGACAAGATTCAGGTTTTGGAGACTTGTTATTTGTTGTCTGCTTCATGACTTGACAGTACACTTCATCTCTCAGTTGCGCATATTTGTGGCAATTCTGGCAGGAGAAAAAATTCATCAAGCTTTGCCAATAGTTAGTTTGTATGAAAAGGGTCGAGTTTTTCTTACCATAAGGAGATTGTAGACACAGTCCACCTCAGTCTTCCCTTTTTCCATGGGGTAATCTCCCATGTAATTCATAATGGACAGAAAGCATGCCATGGCTAATTTGTTCAGCTCAGAGTCCAACTTGAGGAGGGATCGCTCAATTGGTGAGCTCGTGAATTTCACCATATCCACCTGAACCGCAAATTCATGAATGTATCAATATTGCCACAATCTCATCAACTGATGCGATAGTTCATAAACTCACAGTCTCCTTCCATGTCCAGTCTGACTCTTTTCCTTTCTTGTGTTTATTTCTCTTGTTCTTCAATTCAATCGCTCGTAGACTACCCTGAACAGACCCATCCACCGATCGAATGATCTCTGACCTACAAGCATAATCGAATCATCATTTCTGCTATATTCTCAGATGCTCTTGGGAAATGTGAATGGAATGACACGGACTTCTCTCCCTCGCGGAAGTGCAAGATGGCAAACTGAAGGAGAGAGTGTTTGCCGTCAGGAGGCACAGAGGGAGATTCAGGATTTTCCTGGAGAGTTGAGCTGTCTCCAGGTTCCAGCTCATTTCGATGGACATGATTTACAGGGTGTGAAGGGACTGGTTCCTTCCAGGGACCTGGGTCTTTCTCAGGTCTATCTTCAGGTGCAGCAGGAGGTGTCACAGACTCCGTGAAGTCCTTTCAAGAAAAACACAAGGTTGGGGTAAGCTTTAACATCCTTAGCAAATAGCTTCATATCAGGGCTAAAAGTTCATTAGTTTCTGAATAGGGAGTGAGGGAGGGGGAGAAGGGGGGGGGAACTGAAGAGTATCCCATATGAGTCTACTGCGGATACATGTGTAAGTATCTGGGCAGGTTGAGATGACGATGTTGAATAAGGGCATTTCCATTTTATTCATCTGGACTACAGCAGAATTGCATTTCTATGAAAAATTGGATTCTCATACTTGGAGCCTCAGTTTGAAGTCATTTGTAAAATGTTCACATTAAGTAATCATTCTCATCACTATGCACCTGAAATTGTATGTCTTGATCAGGAATATAATTTTAAATATGTATTTTTTTTCCACTCCATTGTTATTTTTATAGGTCTGGTCCAATTTTGCTCACATGGGTCGTGCCAGCCACAGTCACTTCGGCTTTGAAGGGGTCAAGGAATTTACTTTGTTCCACTTATGCTCAGCTTTCCAACACAGGTATAAGTAGGATTGGTGCATTTAAATAAAAGACATCTAAGAAATGTAAAATGACAAGGAACAGCTCCCAACAGGAGAAAGTTTATTAGATAAAAATTGTTTACTTCCTACGGTTGAAGCTGTTCCTTGTCACCTTCTTTTACTTTGTCCCTCGCTCCCTTTAACCCTTTCAGACCTGAATTAAGGCCACTCTCGGAATAATATACTTTTTTTGCATTTTTGAGCTCTTTTCCTATTCTAATTACAAATCGCATGTTCTATATATCGTTTTTATATTTTGTATAAATTGACCACATCATACCATATATTGTATATTATACATGTTATTACATAACTGAAGATTACAAAACTGACTGGTGAGAGAATGCCTCCAACGGAATTGAGCCTTGGACGACTCAGAACCAGGAGGAAGGAGGATACCTTTCCGTTGCCGGAACTGGTCAATCAGGGAGAGAGATCTAGGTCGATCTAGATAGAAGCCATCGAGACTCGTCGCGAGGCTGTCGGGAGGCGACGATGAGGAAGAGGGCGAGGGAGTGACGGATGCAGATGCTGAACAACACTGATCTTGAACCCAGTCTTCCTGCCTTCCCCTCTCAACACTCTCCTCCGAATCCGATAAACTAGGCACTTCCTCCTCCAAGCTTTTGATCAGGTCTTCCAATATCTCTTTCGCCGCTCTCGTGCTCCGATCCTCTCCACATCCTTCCTCCTCCTTCCTCTCATCGCCATTCTTTTCTCTACCTTCTTCTTCTTGGTCCACAAGTTGTGAAGGTTTCCGTTGTCGCTTGTCATAGGACATGGGTTTGTTCGAATGAGTATTGGTTTGTTCCGTCACCTTCTTCTGCTCGTTCCTCGCCTTCCAGTTCTGGAGACAAGCCGGGAATTCGGGCACGGGTTGATCAGGGTCATTCGACGGTTTCGGTCCGTCCACAATGATCTCCCCGCGATGATTGATAAAAACGCTGCTCCGATGGAGGCTCGACCTCTTTTTCGACCGATTTCGAATGCTCCCGAATCGCAACTTCTCGTATACTCTGTCCAAGATCCCCAATGGCAAGTTCTCTTCATCTTCCGTTTTATTTTCCTCCTTCCCTTCCTCGTTTTTCCCATCATCAGATCCCTCTTCTTTAGGTATAGGGTCTTCCATAGAATCTGCGTTTACGCTCTCAGTCTCACAGTTTCCATTGCATATGGCTTTCAAGGGAGTGGAGGTTTTGATACTGAGACTCACTTCGATGCTCTCTGCTTCCTCCTCCGGCTCTTCGATGATCGGCGCCTGGACGTTCACGTTCCGAAGCCTTTCCATCGCTTGCAAGTACCAGACACTACGCGGAAACCGCTGCAAAACCCTCCAGTTGGAGGAATAGAGACACTGAACGAGATCATAGCCCGGATGTAGATGCCAGGGTTCGTGCTGATGTTGTGATAACGCCGATGAACTCATGAGCTGCCAATCTCCTTGAGACTGGTGCTGGTGCAGGTGCAAGGCCAGCATCTTCTCTTGCACTTCCACCGACTCCGACTGAATCTCCGTGATCACTACGGGCATGGGTTATGAAAACCGGCGTAAAGGAGGCGAATCATCCATCAATGTTCCATCGGGCCAGCGGAGGATTTCAACGCTCTCATTGGCACGGGAAAGGACCAAGACTTAGAAAAAAAAAGCACACACACGCATTCACGCACACGAGATGCATCTAGGATGCGCCTAGCATCGTCCAGATACTCGATGGTCGGGAGCCCGTGGCCGATGGTGACTCCCGTCCATACGGAATGCACCGTCTCGAGACTCGATGGTCGGGAGACTGAGGCCGAGGGTGAATCTGTCCATACGGAAGCTCGGGGGTAGGGAAGAAAAGAGCGGAGTTGGACCGTAACCAATGCTGCTCATCACTCCCTGTGCCGTGAAGCGCGAAGATCATTTCAGTCCTCATCCCGGCGTGGGAAGGGAACACGCACAAACACACACACACACACAACATACTCCATAAAGGACCCCTAGGAGGAGATGTGAACCATTGCAATTATGTACTGTGTGGAGGAACAAAACGAAGTCGGAGTGAAGATCCCATAAGGGTCCCCTCCCTTTTCACAATTCCCTCTCTCAACTTTCTTCTCTTTACCCCTTGGAATGGGAAAAAGAAATATCGCCAAAGACGGATAAATTATCAACAAGCAGGAACTGAAAAGGAGGTGAAGATACTGACGGCACGACGAAACTCGAAAGAAAAAGAATGGAGCAAATCGCCCCGAGGCCCAAGTACGCCTTTTAAGTCGCCGAAGGGAACGTTTTATCGCGTGCGTAAAGAGAATGAAAAAACCCGACGACATGACGGAACGGTTCTAGTCAGTGTCAGTGACCATTTTTGCGCCGACGTCACTTCTGAGGCTCGTCAGACTGCAATATTTATGGCCTCGGGTGCGTGGTCGTATCGTTTCACCATCTGCCATTGATCCTTCGCAGACCACACACGGTATGCAATAAATAGATCTACTAAATGTACCCATTCTTCTCGTTTGAAATCAATCAGAATGAAACTTAAATCACCTTACATTTTACATTATTTATACTAAACTTCATCTCGATTACTTTCTTCAATTTGAATTCAACGTAAACTCGTTGCGTTTGTTGGCGATAGAGAGAAAAAAAGAGAGATCGTTTTGAAGGTAATAATGTGACTCTCAAGGTATAAGTCATGCAGACTTCGTCACTTTCCCAGCTTCATGGGAGAGAAGCAGTCTCCCTTAGAAGGAAGTCACGAACGGGTGGAGAGTGTCTATGCAGGTTCATTTGTCTGGAGGACACGATGGGTAGCCGTGATCGAAACCGTTTTTCGACCACGCCATCTGGCCGTATGAGAGGAAGCGAGAGACACACAAAAATTCGGCATATGCCATGGAAAAAAAGAAGGGAAGCCGTTGCCGTCATATATCATGTGGTACGAGAGGCGGACCGTACGGGAATGTCATGGGCCAATACCTGCGGCCTAGAAGGAGGGGCTTTTTCCACCTGATCACAGGAGGAGACTGGAGAAGTGGAGCTTGACCACTCTGTACCTCCTGATCCAGGTCCAGGCACTCTCTCATTATTACCCTGGGCACCTGACCATGGCAAGACGGGAGAAAGAGCCCTGATTGCGCACCCCCATAAGACTGTATGACGGTAAGCCCTTTCTCAGGAGACCCCTTTTGCCCCCTTTTCTGGGCACGCAACTTCATCATCAGCGTTCGTTCTGCTTCACCGGATTTGGGGATTCCCGTTTTAGGCGTTCAGGAATTCAACAGGAATTGCCAGTCCATTAGCGTCATTTTTATTTTTTATTTTTTTAAATGTTCTCTTCATCCGTGACCATTATTTAATTCTTGATACCTCTTGACCCGTTCACTTTGCTATATTAAAAACATTAATTTATTAACAATGAGGACAGAGCTGTGCGATACAGAGCAGAAACGGGATACTGAATTGGGAATATCACTGTTAATCCATATAATGAATGAGGGAGGCGGGGAGCACAGAAGGTGAAAGAATATAATTTTTTTCTATATCACTGGTAATTATTTTTCAGTAATTTAAAAAATTAAATCCAGTTATGGCAAGGGTTGCCACGACCCATTGACTTGGGCATGGATGGTCGGCGGCAGAAGCCGGGGGGCATGGGACGATTTATGATGATAAACAATCCTAGTTATGGGGGGGCGAATTCACAAAGCCTTAAAAGGAGAAGATTACTGATTAAGCAAGGGTTACTTTTGCAAAGGTTACTTTCATAGAACATGAGCTACAAATCTTATGGGCCCTTGAGTGGTCGGACTTATTTTTTGCTTTGTTTTTGTTTTTTGTTTGTTTGTTTTTTTTTTAAGGAAAGGGGATAAAAGTGAGCAGACCAGTAGCTAGCATTTCCCAGTTGGTGGAGCAGTTGAGAGATTTTAATGCCGTAAAATGAGGTAATCTCATCAATTTTCATTTTCTTTTCGAATTTTCTGGCTAATTCAGCTTGCTACTAGAATTTTGCAATTGGTCGTGTAGTAAAAGCTACATATTTTAAGCAATTTCTAGCAGGGTTTGCCAAAGAGGCATTAAAACAATATCAAACCTTCAAATATGGGACGTATACAATATTCACCCGTGCAAAGCCGAGTACCTCTGCTAGTAGTCTATAAATTAACAGTTTGCTGAAATGTAATGTTACCAAATACATTCCATTTCAATCCTTATCAGTATAAAGTTATGAAACTTATTAATTATGTGTTAATATACCCCTGCTAATTGATTTATAAAAATTTTTAACTAATTAACGGTATTTAAAACTTTATTGAGGTGCTATTTAATTTAAAATACTAGTACAAATAATAATTTAGTTTCAGTCTTTCATTGAGGGTTACAAAGTATACATTTATGCCTGAGAACACTACAGGAGGAACACTTGAGTCGTTTGTTCAATGTTTTGATCAACTTAACCCCAAAGAGCTCATCAGACTCACCCCAACAAGCACAAGATAGCCTAAAAATCGCATTGCAACATGAATTTCTGAATTAATGCTATTCATCAACTCAGGAGGATCCAAACATTTACTTAACATCTAAAAATTTATCGCACAATCAACTCAACTCACTTGTGCACTCACATATTTCAGCAGTTAAACTTTTGCGATTTAGCAGCTCAAGAAAACACCGCGAATTTCGCTCGTAATTCATGTCTTTTGCCGCGAATTCAGCCTTAGCTCAGTCGCTAAGCTAAATGTGCTGCCATCTATATCCGAAAATGTCACCTAACCATAGCCATTCAAATAATTTTGTATACCACTGATCAACTTCGTCCCTCTAGATCAGATTCACCTCATTTCACGGTGCCTATTCCACTTCAATGATGAGACCGATGCTTTGCATATAGGAGGGTCGGAACGAAAGTAATGTCTGTGATTTTTCCCCCCGTTCTCATGCATGAAAGGTCGGCGAAAATGACTGCGGAGACACTCATATTTTCCGCCCTTGTCGCGTCAGTTTCGTGGAGAACCATCAGTTGGTAGCACCACTACAACCTTTCAAAGTGGCTGCTGCCCTTGTGCGTGTGTGCAAAGCAGGGAATTGTTATTGAATTTCTGACTCCAGAGCGAGTACGGCCATTCATAGGCAACTAAGAAAAAGTTTATGGGACCTCTACTGTTTAAAAAAAAAAAACTGAAACAATGCATTCAAAGAGTTCGCCTAAATCTGGAGATGTCACAGATGCTGCTGCAGCACGACAACGCCCGGCCGCACACCAGCCCGTGCCCATCTGACAAATGCTTCGTTCGGATGGACTCTGCTGCCTCATCCAGCCTACAGCCTACGATCTTGCACCGTCAGACTATCAACAGTTTGTCATCTTTGAAGTGCTGTCCTCGTAAACTATCCTTAAGAGGGTCAAATGAAGTAAAGAACGCTATGTGCATATGGCTTCGAAGCCGTGATGAGAAGTTTTACCGTGACGGCATGCATGCCTTGTTGAGGGCTAGAAAGTGTATTGAACGTGACGGGAACTATGTGGGAAAATAATCGTGTATAGATTTGGACTTTATTTTTTCGTCAATTTCATAACTTTTTATTCGAAGGCTAAGGAGAGAAAATTAACAGGCATTACTTTCGTACCGACCCTCGTAGAAAAATCTCACGGCAAAGGATGTTCTACCCCAAAAGAAATTACTGCCCCCCTAGGTGGATAGGGTAGTAAGTAATTTGGGGGTGGGGGAGTGACGCTGGCTACGAGCCTGAAGGTGAGGGAGATGAGAGATGAATACATACCATGCTGGAAAGTCGGATGGCCTCGGCCTTGCTGACAGGTTCCACGTATTCCTTGGGGAAGATCCCCGAATGGCCGTTTATCACGCCGTGCAACCAGCCTGCAAGCAATCAATCAATCGATTCCATCACCACTTCAGAGAACCACGGTAGGAACACGAACGTCACTTGACCATTTTAATAAAAGATGGACTCAAATTCCCTCCCCTCACATGGAATAAGATGCCAATGATCGACGGGAGATGTCCGGTAGTAAACGCCATCAGATGATGACGGTTCGACCGACATGTGGATATCCATGATTCTACTGAATGAATGACAAGGCTTGGGAGGGAGGAAGGAAAACGAAAGGAAAGAGAGAAAGGTTGCTGTTTTCTTTCTTTTCTGAAAGAAAGGCGCTTCTAGCACGCATCGGCGCTCGAAGTACCCTTTGACGCCCAAAACTCATTTCCGACAAGCTTCCATATATTCCTCCGCCTCCCCCTTTCTTTTATTCATTTTCCCGAAATTGGTATTGCCTTGTGATAGTCCGACCTCAGGATCCACTTCTCCCACTTTGCCAGAACATTCCCAAACGAGATCCTCGTACGTACCTTTCTCGAGGTAGGTGTTCTTGTGCACGACCCGAATGACATCTCCCTTCCGGAAGGAGAGTAAAGTTGGTTCTCGGGTGATGTAGTCCGACACGGCCCTCACGAAATCTTGCGAACTCTGCAAAGAAATGTCATCCACGTTCATTCGTGCATCCAACAAAGGTGGATCCAGCCGTGACAATCAAAATGCACCATGATGGCTTCACGCTTCGAGGAAGGGAAATGTGGCCCTCCCACAAACACAAATTTTATGAGTCGACTATCGTTTCGTTCGATCGCGACCCGCATTTTCCAGCCGTTTTCGGTGCTGGAGAGAGAAGCCGGCGAGGGAGCTACATATTAGGCAAAGTTTCCATCCAGTTTCCATCCATCTTCGAAATGAATGCCTCGGGGCAGTACTCCCACTGCGAATCCTTGCTTCCACGCGGCAGGGATACCCCGCAGGAGATAAGTGAAATCATTAACTTCTCGGCACGTTCCCTACAAGCTATTCTATTGTTTCGGTATAGAAAGAAAATTTGCATTCACTGAGATTTCACTCTATTTCTCCATCCTACTCCAGTGGCTTTCAATAGGAAGGACACGCCTCCAATCTTGGTACCAGCAAAATAATTCATAATTTTTCCTTTCTTCCCTTGATTCCCACGAATGAATCCCGCCGGACTTTCATCGCGCACAGGCTAATAACATTTCTCTCCTCCACTGGCTCAACTACGTTTAGTGCGAGGGGTGTTTTATCCCTATGTATGCCTTCCTCAACATGCATGTTTCTCTTCGTAAGTCAAAGAAGCGACAGCTCAATGGCTAGTACGTGAGGCGATTGCAATGACAGGTGTCGTCATCCGAGACGCATGATGTTATGGAAGCAAGCAGAGATTGCATGCCATCACGGTATATTCTGCCTTTTACGGCATCAATCTTAGCACTCACTTCTCCATTCTTCAAGAACAGCCAGCAATAAAATTTCCCGTCGCACTAGTCCTAATTTACCCAACGAAACGGGAGAATATGGTTATTTCATTAGTCACCTAGTTTAGCCTATAATTGAGTTCATGCGCTGAGTGAATTTGGGAGGAGGTGGAGGGGGACAACACTTCTTTCTTTAAAGATTATGCCATTTCTCATTGAGAGTTTGAGAAACTTCTGTTGCTTCGTTGCTAATTTTGACACCCAGAGTAATCAATAAGGACCTGGAAGATGGAGTTGAGTTGGACCACTGGATCCAGGCCCTTGTGGACAGCCTTATACAAGGAGAGCGTAAGGCCGAGGGTCTTGTGAGTGCGGATGGCCTGATGCCATGTCTTCAACGTCACGCTAGGCTTGGCCATGACCTCCCTGACTTTGATCCTCAGCGTCCGGCCTACCTCCAGGCTGTCCACGGACATCCGAGAGGCAACGGAACGGGAACTGAGACTGGGACTGGGACTAGAGGCGGATGTCACGGTCTCGAGAGACGGGGCACGCGCGACTCGTCGTCGCACTTGTCGCAGGTCCAGCGAGGCCGCTGTCGCGGCCGCTAACACGCTGCACGCCATGACGGAGTCTTAATCCACACTGGCGGTTTCTCGATCGGCATCGAGAGGACGAGTACTTTCTCTATTTTCAGACAGTTCCACGATGGTGACGGTGCAAAGAAAGAAAACGTTTCACACGATATTATGAGACCGCAGAGGACGACACCGAGTCACTTTCATCGCGTTCCGCGCCGGCGACGATGCGAGAGTGCTATTTATGAATCCATATCGACTTAATTACGTTTGGAATAAGACGAACGAAAGAAAGAAGGACCACGCCCAAACAATGCTGAAAAAGTAGCAGGAGAGCCTCGTACGACGGACGAGACCTAGACGAAGACTGGAAACAGCGGAGTGAGACGTCCTTGGCCGTGACCAAGGAACCTGAATTCCGTTTTCCCGAATTATCATGAAAGGGAGGCGAGCAATTAGGGCTTCTCTGGAAGCCTGGCCGGGGTTCAAACACCTCGTTACGAGCACGCTCGACGAAACATTCAATTCAGCCGGCGCGATACGACGTAATAATGTACATCGTCGTCGATAACGGGCTCTGGCATTTCTGCTCCATCGAAGATGACAAAAAAGAATGAGGAAAACCGCAGAACGAAACACTGTTTTCTTCCGAGTTCTCGAGGGGGAAGGGAAAAGGGGGCGGGGATGGGGGACGGCTAGAACGGGAAGAGGAGGAGGATCATCATCGCGGTTCTCATGACCGATCTCGTGTGACTAGAAATGTAAAGCCGTACTCACCACTTACACCTCAGATCCCCCACTCACTATTTCCTTCAGTCAACCTCTTCCTTTCGTCCAGTCGCTCCCTCCAAGCCGTTGCAGCATGTGCCATGTAAGTTCTTCCTCCCCGTTACGATGGGCCTATTCTATTGCTTCGAATGGCAATAATTTACGTTCAATGTTAAGGCTTATCTTAGTATTGGCCCTCGTCTCAGTTTCACTTGACAGGTTTCGAGTCGATTTTAATTTTGACTCTCAATTTAGGGTTGATTTTAATTGTAATCGTTCCCCAGGAGGTTGACGGACTGGGTCGTCCTCGCATGGTCGGTCTTGTTCGTAACGTTTATTGAATCGTACACGGGTTGCCCGGCCGAAAATGCCCGGTCCTGCCGGGAGAAACGCCAGGTGGAGGAAGATGGTCGGATCACGTTCTGGATCCCGCTGTTTCAAACTATAGTGGGGATGCGACGGAATTCGACCGATAGGACTGTGAGCGATCCCGCCCTGGTGGAGATCACTACGACCTTCCACGACAAGGCCCGAGACGTCCTAGCCATCCTCTTATCCCCATTGTACTTCCTCGAACAAATGATGGAGATCCTGTTCAGCCCCGTGCTCCAAAGCCTCGCCGCCTTCCTCACCCCTGTGAGCCTGCTCAACACCGTTCTGAAAGGAGGATTCAGGCTCCTGTCCAACTTGGTGAGCACCCTGGACGGGTTGGTTGTCCTGGAGCCACCCGCGTTCCTTGCCACGTATGGTACCCTCACCACCATCCTTGGATGGATCCTTTTCCGATGGCCTCTTCACGTCTTTCTCGAGGGTGAGTCCGCGTTTCTCAATAAATATTCCTGTCGCTACGCTCAACTCTAGCTATCACCAACAGAATATGCTTGGAATTACTACTACCGGATATATTTATCCTTGCTGGGGTATATCGTCAGTGCAACGTTTAGCCAGGTTTCACAAGTGAATGGTCTGAAATTTTGGTTGAAACTATCCGATCACCTCGATCTTTTCCTTTTGTCGAATTCACGCATTACGAACGTGTATCATGAATGGATGCAAAAAAATATTCCATATTTTCTGGAAAGGTATGAAATTAAAATGAAGAAAGAAACGCTAGAGTTAGCAGGTCTTCCCCAGGCCAACAGTTTCCTTCTATGGTAATGCAAATCGACCTACATCGATACGGAGGATAGCAATCAAGTTCTGTTATGATCGCGTGTGTTCTGCACCACGTAGTCTGTCATGCTCACATACTATCAACGTTTTTTTTTCTATCTCTCTCTAGAGGTGCTATTGACTCCATTGGGATTGGCAGGATGAACGGCGTCAGAATGATGTGAATCCCTCGAGCCATCCATCCGTGCGACAACCAGCCAGTCCCTGTGATCTCTTCTCACGCAATCCTTCCTCCTTACAATAAAGACTTTATCCATCCATTCCCAATAGACTTGTTTATACCTCACGAGTCATGGACACTAGCATTCATGATGACGCACGTTTATTAGCTCCTACCTTCAAGGAACTACTGGACCGTTTCCGTGCCATGCGTTCGCTGCATCCTTTGATAAGAAAAAAAGCGGAACCATGCAGAAGGCCAGATTTATCAGAGCTGAGCAAGTGAAAAAAAGGATATTCATTGAGCCATCACGACCCCTTATTTTTCCGGAAATCTCCTGAAATCGTTGCAGATTTTAAAATTTTCATCTCTTGTCCACGTCTACCGATATTGGAAGAAAATGAACTGAGACACTGCATGGAGGAAAATGACTCCAAATCGTTTCAAAAAGTTATGAAATAAAAAAGTTCCATGGATCTTTTCATCAGCAGATTTTCCTAGCGCTTTGTTTCACTTTAGGAAATGATAATTTTTTTTCCCTGACTTGCAGTCAGAATACGGAAAGTTTTTTTTTTCAGTCTCCCTCCTGCCCTCCCTTTTCTCCAAAATAGGCCAGACGCTTGGCCGGCAAGGTAATATCTCTGCAGTTTCAATAGTGAGAATCATCATTTGAGTGTTGACCTACTGCTGGTTCTTCAGTTTTTCTTTTAAAAATTAATTTGTTTGTCCCTTTCTCACAAAATGTACGTGTGTCAAAGGCGTTATCCAAGAATTCGCAATGACATAATGAAAAAAAAGTGACAATCAGAAGTACAGTGCTTATGTGGGTTTGATGATATTGGAAGAAAAAATTGACCGATTAAGGCCTCACAATTAGCTTACCTACATTGGGTGGGAAAAATCCCCTCCATAACGACCATATGTATATACCAAACTTAAACGTCCCTATTCTAGCCGCAATTCGCAGATTTCACTGTAAAAAATAAGTAAATGTTCACTGGAGAAGGAGTCTGCCATGTTTAGCAGTTCAGGGATAAAAAAAAAGTAGGTAGGGTAAACGAGGCAAATTAAGAAAGAATGCTGTTCCACATTCATCTTCATCGTTAAGGCTTGAAGCCTTAACGATGGCAATTCAAGGCAACAAGCCTTCCACTCTTTCTCATGCTTATGGCATCGGAATGATATCCTTTTACGCATGATGACCATTATCCCGGTTCTCACGTCATTTTTTGAAGTTGTATGTAAGCATGCACCGACACGACTTTCAGAGTAATTGTCCCGTGGGCTCCAAGACAACGGGAACATCTCTCTCATGCAGAAAAGTTTTAATGACTCGTGATTATTGATTACTCTCATTCATTCTTCCAAGCTGTGTGTTTTCTTTCTGGAGTGGGTCCCTCGATCTTAGTTTTGAACGAGAAGGGCCTCACCGTGACCTCACCGTATTCGTGACATACAAGTACGACAAGATTTACATCAATCCATTCCAAGTCGAGTCCTTGTGCTTTCTCTGGATGCTTTCATGAGTGTAGTCAGTGTCTCACGAGTTCAAAGTTCCTTACGTCTAAATTCACCTTGTCGGAGATACTAGTTCCAGTAGCGTGAAAACCAAATACAGTGTCGCAATAAATTTTCACGCCGATATAAATTTCGCGATCTTGACCATCCCGTATTTACCCGTATAGATCATTCGCGGATGTTTTGGACTGCGACGTCTTGTTCTCCTCCCTTCGCTCCACAGGAGTACGAAGGGGTAGTCTCAAGAGTTATCGAGGGCAGATCTGGAATCCCGTTTATATAAATGTTTCCACCTCCACCCATCTCCAGGAGCACGGTGCCCCTGTCTCAAATAATTGAGAGCGACCGAACTTCGTCATGTCGTCGCTTTGACACTTTAGCTACCCCTTTGCTCACCAAAGGAGAGAATGGAAGAATGGATCGTAATTGCTACTGGTAAAACAACGAAATGCAGAAAGTAAAGTCTTACTGTTATGTTTCAACTACAGCTTTTCCTGGGAGAACGCAGTACTGGGATTTCAGAGCGACTCGGCAGACACCTCGCACAGTCATCGGGTTGCCCGGAGGCGCAAATCACAGCAGGAGGGAGGGACGCTGAATGCCAATAACTGTAAACTGGTCAACTTGAAAGATCCTTTTAAGAAAACCTAAAAAGAAAAGCTCGAAAAAGAGCTCCTCTTGTAATGCCTTGGGCAGCGTTGCATCGGCGATGGCGGAGGGTCAAATAAAAAATTTCGCGAACGATTTAATTTCGCGATTTCCCTGCCTCGCAAATTTCGCGAAAACAAAATGGGCAAGACAATTTCTCGCTACACTGTAATTTTTGGCTGTATTTTTATGGACTATACACTCACCCTGTCGGCTTCATCGGAGAAGTCCTGGATCATGCGAGCTATCTGACCAGCCCGGTGAGAGTACAACCCGATCCGGGATCCACCACGCAGGGTGATTTGAAGAAGTGAGCTTCGAGGTGATATCACTTCCTCCAGGTCTTCCCACCTGCAATCACAAATCTTCAAGGTATCACCTTCAGGTCTGGCCATGGCGGATTGAATGACATGGTGAAAGTGTATTGTGTGGTCAAGAAAGAATGCATGGCTAGGGAAGTGAAGCATTGAGGAGCCATCAAATACAACCAGAACTAATTTTCAGGATCCTGAATGGCCAGCCATGCACATGACACACTTAATGAAAGATGAATTGCTAATGTGTAAATGATTTATAATGGGAGTTGCCAAAAATATCCCCAAGTTTGACCACCCGCACAATAGAAATTTATCTAGAATCTATCCATGCTCTCTCATGGCATTTTTCAATGCCAAACGGAAAAATGTGAGATTCATTGACACAATCCTAGTTTGTATATCGTCATGGACCACCCTGAATATGATAAGTTTGTCGTTATACCAGATCTGAACCCATCATTTATTGCTGGGAAGCCACATGTAGTTCCTACAAGGTTGGTTGATCAAGGAGTGAAAACCAGCACATAGCTGTTCTGTTCCATTTCATATCGCTCCAAGTTCGTTTTTTTTTTTTGGTCTCAGTTGTGCTGTGCCATCTCGTCATGCATTATTGCTTTAAGTGCCCATGTTCAATCAAATGCAGTAAAGCACATCATTTTCGAAGAGTCAGTTACGCTTTGTGATTCATCTAAATCAATTTCGTTTCCCAGCCAGTCTCATTAACGACTTAATCAAGTATCTTAGTCAAATTTCATAGTCATTTTGGTTCTCGTCCTAAGAAGATATTAAGATATTAATAGATATCAAGTTTTGTCTCAAATTTTAGGCTGAAAATATGAAGTCACATTTTTACCAGAGTTAAACAATGTGAAGACCTTTCTTTAAACACATGTTTTCTCATTTATTTAGCTTTTCCATGCCACACTTTGGGCTGGAGATAGCAGATGACATATACAGGGTGAGTCAAAAGCCACTGGACAACTTTGAACAGCTATAACTTAGCAAGGAAGACATTAATTTGCAAACTTTTTTGCATATGAAAAGCGTGCGCTAATCGACGAAAAAAAAAACATATAAATAAGCATGAAATACTAGAAAGAAATGGGATAAGCCTGCACAAAACGAAAAGCAAAAATTTTCAACAAAAAAGTGATATTTAGGGTACAACGGACATTCGCGGTTATTTTCTGTTAATTTTTGCCGCTCAAAATGGTTTTCTGATAATTGTCGATAATTGATGAACATTCTCTGGGGGAACGCGTCGACATCGTTAATTTCTTCTCCATCTGCGAAGGAAATCTTTCCGAAGTGAAGCGTCGTTTTGCTTTGAAGGCAGGTGGATAGGCCGAGTCGGGCCTATCGAATGGCCTCCCAGGTCGCCGGACCTGCCTCCACTCGACTTCTGACTGTGGGGTTTCATTTAAAGACCAGGTAGGTTAAGTGCAGCGAATGTCGACACTGGGGGTAATCTCGGCACTTTGCAATCGTCAAATTCTGCTTCCACTACTAGTCCCCTAAGCACGGATAAATAAGTATTCTCAGATGGTAGGACTAGTGTTGTTAACATGTTATTGGGACAGTCATATTTGCCGTTGTAGTTTTCTCGCAGTGGCCACTTTCTCTAAGCGCACTCCGAAAATCCTGCGAAACCTTGTGATTTTTCAAAGCTTTTGCTAATTCCGTTCTTCTCTTCCACACTAGGTATTGTTTTATCAGGTCGTTGCATTCATTTTTGAGCCCGTTGTAAACGATAGTGATACACAAATGTGCTGAGATTCCCGACAGGGTGGTGCCTGTCTATATTAGCAAGTGTGCCGAGATTGCCAACATCTGACCCAACTTCACCTTTCACCTCGGAAATGAAAGGCCTGGGGCACTCGAGGTTTTGCGGTACAAGAAGGTTTATAATAAAGGTATTACCAGACCCAATACGAACGAGGAAGCTCCATTACAAAAACCAGCAGGCAAGGTGAAAGTGAAGAATTTGCTTAGAGTGCCGACATTCGCAGCACTCACCCTATATGCCGAAATTTCGCACACGATCAATGAACTGAGGCAAAGCATTACTGAGAAGATTGCAGGAGTTGCCTTTCGGTGACGGCACGAGTGAACGAGGTTGAGGGTGCTCGATATCATGACCAGTAATTACAGTCATTTTTATTTCAAATAAGTCAAATTATTTTTTTAAACGGTGCATATTCGTTAATTAGCGCACGCTCCTTCCTATGCAAAAAACCGTTTGCAAATTGCGGCCTTCCTTGCCGAGTTATAGCTGTTCAAAGTTGTTCAATGACTTTTGACTCACCCTGTACTCGTATTTATCCCTTAGACAAATTCTTATAAGGAAACTGACTGAATGGATGCAAGAAAACATCCCATGTGATAAAATTCGCAGATGCTACATAATGTTCAAAAAGTTGCAATTACTTTCAGATCTATCTGATTTTCATGCATGGAATAAAAATTGTATTCATTTTTGTCCAAAGGGTTCAGGTATTCATCATTTAATTCAACCTCAGGTTGTTAAAGAAAATGCAGACAGCTCAGTTGGGGAAGCTTTTTCATCCCAATATTGATTCATGAAAAAACATTGATAGAATATAGATTTTAGGTTCCTAACCATGCTCATCATAAAAAGTTTTCCCTTCCTATTTTTATATTATAATTAAAAAAAAAAGAGCCAGTGGCATTCATGGATAATGCAAGAATGACGAACTCACATAAAAGTGTCAACCACTCGCAGACCATCATTGGGAGCCCTGAAGTCCCTTTGCACCAGCCGCACACCCGAATGGGCGACGGCAAGCAGCTGTACGTCGCTATACTGCCGCCCCCCCTGTGGAGTACATACGTCGATGTGATTCAAAAATCATATTTGCCAAAATGGTAACATCCAGGTGTCACTCACTGTGACAGGGAAGAGCCTGGCAAAATAGCAGGGCCATTCTTTGGCTGTGTTGATGATATTCTTCTTGATGGAGGACTTGCAGGGAGACTGGATGTTGGCCAGAGTGATGCCATAATTGTCAAGAAGCTGCTTCATCTGAAGTCGTTCAACCTTAGAGATGCGGGCGCAAGGGGGAGTCGAGATCAAAGTGTCCCATACAACTTGACTGAAGATCAAATGAAGGGCCAGTGGATTCGACTGCACCTCTTTTGGCGAAAACACCTAATAGATATGCATTCAAGTTCTTAGCATGTCCACTCAAACGCAATGAATAAGATTTTTTTTTTATTTTTATGTTGAACCAGAACTGCTGTTGCACCATGGAGAAAGTATATATAGATCCTGAGTAGACTCCACAATATTTCACCATGCCCAGATAGGATTGTAAATAGGGAGCTGCATATCCAACCTAATTAACTTCCACCATGTTTATTAAATTAGAATAGTTCACTTCCAACATAATATGCAGTTATACATTTATTTTCATTCCTCTCACTTCTCTAATTGTATTTCTTATGAGCATTCCAAAAATTACCCTTGGTCAGTGTTGCCTAGTTCAATTCTTAGGTATTCAGATTCAGGAAGCCACTTAAGCTGTCCTGGGAATTTAAGTTCTTGATACAATGGACCATTGTTTTTCTGGCAAAAATCTAATAGTTGGGTGTAGTGAGATAGGAAGTTAAGAGATGTCTTAATTTGGGAAAATAACTAATGATCTTGATGCTGGAGCTTTGATGATAGACCAGAAAATAAAAATCTGTTTCAACTCCCACAGGAAACTGTGGGCACTTAAGAAGCAAATAATCCTACAGAAGGACAGGGCTGCTTCTCATGCCCCAATTACCTCCTTTCAATGGTTTTTGCAAAAGTCTATGAAATTTGATATCTATGAGGCTGGATATCCTTTCAAAACTCAAAGTTTTCCTTGATCTGAACTAATTAAAAAGAAAAATTCATTTCTGGAATTTTCAAAAGCTGTCAAAAGTATACATGCACTAACCTCTTTCCGGATGTGTATCTTCCAAGGTACTCGAGTGTAAGTTAGGTGTGGAGCCATGTTGGGTGGGTAGAGCTTTGTCTTCATGCTCTCCAGTGTCCGTGTGGCAAAATCGTCATCAAGGATCACTGGTGTGGTATCAATGGGATTCAAGAATCCAGGTGACTCCTCCACTGCAGAGTAAACACATGTCATTTACCAGAGTCCTCTACAGTTCAATATTGAAATCACATCAGTTGCCACTCACACTCAATACGATCAGATCTTTGGGTTGAGGAAGAGGCCTTTCGTTCCCGGAGAAGTCTCTCAGATGAATCTTGTCTTAGGCGGGAGGGCAAGTGATCTCCATTTGGAAGACTGTGGGAAGAAAATTAACTACATATTTAAATGAATCCATGGACACTGTCAGATTCCACGTTTCTGAATTGAAGTCTCACCCATTCTGAGCATAATAACCCCCACTCTGTTGGTCAGGATACCCAACATCAACTGTGAGTGGGATGAGAGGTGGCTGAGGAGGAGTTGGTCGCCTCATTCGCTCTTCACTTGATGGTACTATCCTCTTCTGCATGCCAATACGGCTCTCAATCACTTCCCGTTGAGAGTCCAGCACTCCACCTTCAAGCAATGGAGTCCATGAAGCACACCTGCATTGAAACCTGTGAAACATACCATAAGGGCCAGATGTCTTACCAAGCTGCTGCTGAAGATGAAGCTTCCTTTGTTCTTCTAGTTTTTTCACAACTCGATCCTTTGTGTCTTGCTCTGACTTCATTGATGACCTAAATGTGGAGGTATGAGCTTAATATGAATTTTGTCAATTGAAAACATATTATAGGCTTGAGGATCAAGCAGGCACCTGTTGCTTCGATTGCCATGAATCTCTTCCAATTTTGTCTTCATTTCATGGCTGATTTGGAGCTTGCCAATGCCATTGCTAATGTTTCTCTGTTGCAGTTCCTATCACATAAAAGAAAGGAATTCGCTCAAAAAATTTTTTCTGAAGTAAACTGGCTTTAGAATCATACTGAGCATGACCATACAGGATCGTCTTGTGCAATTCCTCTGTGCTCTCTGCTTTTTTCACCTGGTAGATCAAACTCTTCCCATTCCATACTACTGTTGATGTTGTTTGGAGAGTCCTATAAAAATGTACATCAATATGATGGATGGTCTCTTTACACATAGTTGAAGCATTAGAGAGATACAGCATAAAATACATACCTTTTGACCGAGAATTTTTTTATGCTGTTGGCGTATCTTGAATTGAAGGAAGGAGTCAGTCGTATCCTCTGCGTCAGAGCGGGGCGGAGGCCACCGCCACTTACCAATTCTTACAGTTTTGGCTCTTCCATAAGGATCAAAGAATGGACGGGGTTCAGTTGGGTCTCTTGGTGTGGGTGGATTTGGGGGTGGTGGTGGAGGTGGAGGGGGTGGAGCGAAAGCAGGGCGCACACCTGAAGGCTGAAGGAAGAAAAGCCATGTTTTTCAATCAAGCATGATAGGTTTTGACCTACAAAACACTTTTTTTTTTTAATACCTTTGGAGGAGTTGGAGTCCCATCAACAGAACTCTTTCTCTTGAGTTCATTGAGCACATTCCCAAATGCAGACTGTGGGCTTTGGAGTTCCTGATTTTTCCTCACTATAGGTGTTGATGTACTGTAATCCTTCACAGGAGGAGAGAAACCCAGCTTCTCTTCTCCACTCTGTTGCACCTGGACTGACTGGGAAGTAGGAGTTCTTGGGGCATGTTGAGGCGTTTGAGCATTGGGAGCTGCTTTCTGCTGCCCAGTCCAGATGTCTGACTGAGACTCTTGCTCTTGGAATGACACCTGAAAGAGCCATAAATGGTGAGTAATCCCCTTTCAAGTCAATTAAAATGGATGAGTGAACACAAATGTGAAGGCCAGCTTCACAATGATGGGATTGCAGAGCGTGCAATGACCATAGTAATACTTTTATCGTATATACCAATATGGGAAGAGAAAAAAACTGAAGGGAAAGAGACAGGCAGAGATCCATACCCGACTCCCTGTCTGAGTTTTGGAAGACAGAAGAGATGAGGATCCAGAGATGAAGTAAAACTAGGTAGAAGAGATGAAAATTCATCATGCAATACAAATGCAAACCAGTATAAAGGAAGAAATACATGCTGGATGGGTTACATAGTCAGCAAAAAATTTTATTCAAGAGCAGAACTCACCGACTGTTGAAGGAGCTGCTGCAATGCCTGATTTTGTGCTAGGAGCTGCTGCTGAATCTGCAGATTCTGAGTGAGTGCAGACTGAAGGAAAGCTCTCTGGAGATTCTGCTGGAAAGCTTGTAGCTGAGCAATGTCTACAGTCTGTGTGGAGCTGAGATTCCCAGATGGAGTTGAGGCTGCAGGTTGTAGCAGGGGGACATTAGGAAGGCTGAAGCCTGCTGAAAAATACATAGTACCAATATTCACAATCTCACAGCTGCAGATAGGGAGGAAAAATATTATAGCAGGAATGATAGGCAAAGGAAATAACAGGTATGTCATGAGTTTGTCCAAGTCAAGTGGGTTGAGTCAGGTGAGACCAAGGTTAGGAGAGGTGGTTTTGGGGTGAGCCCAGGTTAGGGCCCTTGTATACAGCAAAATTTTCTGCTTAATAAGAGCTATAGTCTGGGGAAATTTGATGCCATGATTTTCTCAAAGAAAAGGCAAAAGAGAAGGTCTAGGATTTCACTCAAAGAAAAGATTGAGAAGAAAATCTATTGCTTGCATATAAGGGCCCACAGGCAGAGGTTAAGACGAACCTTGAGCATTGTAAATGGGGAGGTAGGTGACCATCAGTGGGGGAGAGGTAGGACCAGCTTGTGATGAGCCAAACATGACTGGAGAGGCGAGCCCAGTTGGTGACAATGGGGTGTGCCCAAGACCTGGGGTCCCCGCTGCAAATGTGAGTCCCGCCATCGCTATCGTAGATATAGCCCAGTCTCCACGTTCAGTCAGGTCCAAGTCCAGTCAGGGTGCTCTTTGTGCTGCACTCATTTGATACTTACCTTGAGGATTGTAGAGGGGGATGGACCCAAGATTGGGGATGAGCATGGGTGGGGGAGACATCATGACAGGAGGGGGTGATGTCATCCCTGAGATTGGCTGGAATGTCATTGTCCCTGGTCCAGCTGATAAGGGCATTCCACCACTGCCTCCTGTCACACCTCCAGCCTTCACATAAAACGGAACAGCATTAGCATGCATCTCCAAGAGAAGCAGAAGCAGACACCAATATCCAAGCCTAATTAATTAGCATAAACAGCACATCATGGATGAAACAAGAAAGCATAAGAATTTTTAACTTAACAATGTCTTCTTAGATGGTTGGATAGTTGGAGGATGCATCTCTGCTCTTCACAATGCTATTAAAGGAACTTTTAAAAATGCTATGCATTTCTTTGAACTCATCTATGATCATTTTTCTCAGTATTGAATTGAACACAACACAAAATCGTCATGTCAAAAAAAGTACACCTATATTTTCACCATATCAAATTTTCTACAAACACTGACCTTATCACCAACCAGTACATGCATATTTGGATGGTTAAGAACTGGGCTTCTTATGCCTATTAAAAAAAGCAGAAGACAGCACCTGTGAGTCGATTCCTGTGATGCCTTTGCCACCCCCTTTGATGGCAGATGCAAGGAGATGTGCATTTGTCAGTTGATCCAATGACTGATTTACCAGAATTGGCTGAAACAGGTCCATCAGGTATTCATCGACTGTGCTTGTTTCGGCACTGGCTTGCCGTAATATTGAATGCCGTTCCACTGAGTCCAGCTCAGGCCTACGAGAACAGCAACTTCAAATTCAGAAGGCAACAAACTGAGCCATAAATTTGTTTGAAAATGATGACTCACCCTCTCTGTGTAAGTTTTGCAACTTCTTCATCTTCTTTGTTGCCTCCTCCTTTGATGGATGCAGCAAGGGATCGGGCATCAGATAACTCATCCAGATTCCCATCCAAGACGGGCATGAACAAATCGTCCAAGAATTGGTCCACATCTGAAGCTTGTGATGGCACTCTGACTCGTCTCACATGAGAAGCTGGAAATGTTAAGATGACACTTTATTAAAAGTCTTATCATCAGGCAGGCACCCAGAAGATGTAAGTTTTATTCACCTAGGGAAGGGGTTTCACTAGTATCTGAGAGTGCAGAAGACCTCATGCCATAAGTATCAGTCTTTTCAGAATAACGGGTCTCAATCTGAGCTCGACTGGAATGACTGGCAGCTGGTGGTGGGTAACGCCTTCCTGCATACTGAGACTTCACATACCTGCAGCAGAACATGAAACAACTCGGCATAGTAAGCAGTTCAACGTGTGGTTTTTTCCTAATTCAAACCAAGCCAAAAGATTGACCTGGAGGATATGCGACTGTATTCTCCCTTCTGATCATCCTGTCGAGTGGATACCATCTCAACAAAGTCCAGGGCAGAAAACTCTGATGCTGAAGGAGGCCTTCCAGGCCCAAGGAGCTGCTCTTGAGATCTTCTTCTTCCACTACCATATGTTTTCTTGTGTTATTGGATGATGATGATCCTCTTCAAAAATTGATTTAGAAATTTGCAAATCCTTACCCAAGTTGAGCCCCTCCATCCAGGCTTGGACGCCGACTATTGGGTTTTGATGAATCTCGGGATCCCATGCGACGAGAAAGTTTTTCATCTCGACTGAATTCACTGCCAGCTTCAGATACTCTGTCAATGGGAGCTTCTCCAACAGCAAAATACCTGCAAAGAGATATGTAGATGTGATAAATCAAGTCTCTGTGCTAAGCATCTGTAGAGCTGAATGTGTGACATAGGACACGGAACCTTTCATTGAGTGCACTCTTTGCGAGAGGAAGTGGCTGCCATTGGGCATCTCGACCTCGATCAGGTGCAATTTGATCCATGCTGTGATAGCGTTCATTCAAACGACTCATAGCAAGACCCAAGCTGTCACCCAGTCCTGGGTCTCTTGTCACAGGCTCAGCATCCTAAAAAAAAGGCCACAGATTTCCCTATTATAATTCAGGCTCAACATGAACACAATTGCATGGGAAATGCTGAGTGCCAATGTCCCCATTAGAATCTGGATCTGGAACTGTTTGTCCAATACTATGCAAATATGAAAAAATGAACAAATACTTACAAGGGCATCAAGGCTCTTGCTCCGGTTTCGGCTGCTCTGATCCTCAAAGTATCTGTCGTTAAGAGCTGAAGTGCGAGACAGGCCAGCACCTGGTGACAACTGCTCTCGGGATCGTGACTTGAGGAAATGCTCCCTGGAGAATCTCTTTCCAGGCTGGAATGGATCACCATTGACAGAAGCTTTGAGATCATCTCGTGCATTGACTAACTACCTTATATGTTCTTCAAGATGTCCAGAAGATTTGAAATGAGCAATGACACCCTGATACATGAGGGAAAATATTATTCTATCCCATGTTTTTCTTACATCACTATTTCTATTGATTGAACTTACAGGTCCCCTTGTTGGGATATCGGATGGAGATGGGATGTGCTCTGGCAGAGTGGACATTGGCATCCCATAGTCATCCACATGGCTGCTCCCAGTGGAAGAAAAGCTTCCCTGGAAGAAAATGATTGCAAATTTTCAATCCCATCTCTAGTCAAAGATGAACAAATGTTCAAGTTGGTCAGACCTTGCGAAATGGGGAACCACCATGGTCCCGACTGGAGGATAGGAGA
Source organism: Darwinula stevensoni (assembly GCA_905338385.1). NCBI lineage: Eukaryota > Metazoa > Arthropoda > Ostracoda > Podocopida > Darwinulidae > Darwinula > Darwinula stevensoni. Next base: position 27,184 of record CAJPEV010001231.1, read on the forward strand.
TAAAACCCTTTGCAGACAGGGAATGCAGGGGGAATCTCCATTTCAGAAATGAGGTCTAAGACATAATCACAGCCATTAAGCTCATATATGTTGTGAGCATCCATGATGCTCACACTCCAGCCAAATGGCTCCTTCAGGCCCTTCTGTCTCACAAGTGTACCAGCAAATTCCTCTCCTGTTGTCCATGAATCCACTGGACCATACCAGGTCTCACCTGTGAAAGACATGATATTCTGAACTAATATGTAACTTCACAAAGGTTAGAAATACTCTTTATCTTGGCCTTTCTTCATTTTTAAAAGCATGGCCTGTTGTGGATACTGTCAATACTTTTTGGATGAAAGCATGGGTCCCCATTTAAATGAAGTAAGGACAAGGTTCAACTTTGCTTAATGCACTTCAATGGAGGAATCTCACTTCAATTTATGAACTTCTCTAAAATCCTGAAAGCAAGCTCTTTAAAATACAAGGTTAGTATATGTTATTGTGCAGCTCCTGATAGCAATGTACATTTCCACAAATTTTGTTCTCACTCTGGGAGTTGCTGAACCATCACTCAATGACATCAGGAACCCTGCATCCTCAAAATATGAATTGTTGGTGATTGTCTCTGACTTTCCACATTTGTGTCCACTAGGTGTTTCAACATTAAATCATAGACATAGTTTTTTGGTGAATTTCATCCAAAAGCCAACTTTTCCTGCCTTCAAACTTATCAGTTGTTCATGAGGGTACCCTATAGGCTTCCCCTCCCTAAACTTCTGCACGTGCCACCGTTTCCATTATATGGAGAGTTGATATGAAGTTGAGTTTTAAAGACACAAAACAATCAGCTCAATCACATTACAATGGTGAGTACATAATCTCCCACTGCAAATTCTCTTGCTCATCCAATCATCATAGAGATTATTTGAGAAAAACTGCTCATTGGATTTAAAAGACATTAGCTTTCATACCAGAGTGAAAAAAGACAGAAAAAGAATGGAACTTGTACTGACCATCAGAGAAGACAGCTTCAAGGGCCATGTTGGCTTTCTTGCGATTGGCTCTCCATTCCAGGAGACAAGGAGGATAAGTTCGAGCCAATTGAGCCTCCAAGCGTGCACTTTGAAGCAATTTCTTCTGACACAGAACCTTGTATCCATTATATGCATGATCAGAGACATACCTGCAGAATATAACTTCCATGTAGGTCACATTGCATTTCTTCATAGAACTAAGGAATGGTGCTGCACATACTTGAGCATATATTTGAAGAGGAAGTGAGAAGGTGCAAAGCATGATAATGCATTGGCCATCAAAAGCCAACCTCTCTCACAGTTTCCTTCATTCTCATTCTTCCACGTCTGATTGCAAAGCTGGCACAGAAGTTCATCCCGCAGCTTCTCATTGAGCAACGCCTAAAGAAAAAGCAATTTATTAATGGTGGGAAAACTGAGAAATATTAGAAGCTTGAAGTAAAAACAAGTGCACCCATTTAAAGTTATTGAGATACAGTATATGAAAACAAATTTTCTCAACACTTATGACTTTTAAAGCCTGCAGAGCAAGCAGAAATGCCCCTTCTGTATGAATCAATACAGAGAGAGACCCCTCACCCTCCTATTATAATTACACAAAAGAACTTGAGGACAGAAAGGAAACAAGATGTAAGGGAGAATGATGGATGCAGAGGAGGGAAGTCCCAGCAACTCATGATTGCCATAATGGGGAACAAGGGCATTTTTGACCATAACCACTCCCACCTACTAGTGAAGCAAAATGCTCTCAGTCATGTAGGCAGTGTGCAATGTCAGTAGCTAGATACCTCAAAATGGACTTTTCAGTGGGTTAGCATCTTTTTAAAATGCCCCCTTAGATTCTTTACCTTGTTGACAATGTAATCTCCAAGGACACTCTCCCTCTTTCCACTGAGGTTGGAGTCATTCATGAAGCGTAGAATGAGCTTGAAGAGGGCCAAGGACTCTTGGTAATCAGAATCCTTGGACTTTGATAAAAATGGGGTCTTGATAGGTTCTCGTTTCATCCCCCAAAGATGTGCCTAAGAATAAAGAAACAAAATACATCTCATTCATTCAAGCAGAAAATGGATGAGTAAATAAAGTCATTTAATTAGTTAAATAAAAATGAATCCAAGAGGCAAAATAAAGTCAATATATGAATATATATATCATCCAAAGAAAGTCAAAGTTAGCAGGCTGTCTTGAATATGAAACAGATTACCATACAAACTAACCTTGAAGTACACATTTGCAAACTTGGAGAAGGCATAATAGTCTATGTCATTGGGCAGGTGGTATGCTTCATCCTTTTTGGGAATATGGCCGATCACCTTCATTATATTCCGTTCATGGTGCACTGGTTGCCATTCTGCAGAAACCATGAGAGTCTCAGTACTGCATGCCATCAGGTTTTACAGTGAAGACAATATATGTATGTTGTGGGTTTTATGGAATTCATGGGGATTCAGAATCTTCCTAGTTGAATTACAGAATTTCAATAAACCTAGAGAAATAATCTCAAAATGCTTCCATTGTACTGCTTCCCACTAGGGAGGTTCCAAATCACCTGGTTTTGCTGCCTCTGCTTTCATCCTCTCTTTACTCCTTTGCAGGGAAACTGAATCACCAAGGTACTTGGGTAAAATGCAATATTGTATATCAGTTTATGCATTTTTAGAGTAAAGCAGTCAATAAAACATGAAGTGTTATTGAATGAAAAGTCAATTAACAATAAAAAGTTTGATCTTTCATTAGGGGAAGTGGCAGTGGTTCCATATAACAACTTTCTGCAAGTGCAGATGGATCCTGCATACCCACTTATGTAGCTTCTTTCTGCTTATAAAGTATTCAAGGACACTGAGACATCATTAGACACCTTGACATGTTGTTCAGCATATTCTGACAGTATGGTTATCAATAGAGTTTACAAAATGAGGATAAGAATGGGACACAAAAAACTGCATACAAAAGTAGCCAAAACTAAATATCCATTCCAGCACTATGAACAACATCCTGTCACCCCATTCCCATCCCACAAATGGGATTTGATGACTTCTCCCTTTGTGGATGTCAACACGGCCTTCTACATACATCTTTCTTCAGTAGAGGCAGGCAGTACCCAGGGGTGGCACTCCTCATCCTTCAGCAAGTTTTTCATACACAGGAGAATTGCATGCAATTAGGCAAGTCAAGCCATGGGAAGGAGAATGTCCGAGTCAGGAGGATATAGAATCTTCCTGAACCAACATCCACATGACATTAAGATGATTTTGCTAAACCCAAGGGTTTATCTAAATTTCTGTCTCCCTCTAGGATGATTCCAAATCCCTCTAAAATTCAAATAAACCCCACGACATATGCAACTTCTGTGAGATGGTCTCACCATCCAGTTTGCTGAATATGAAAGCCAGTTCAGCTGGGATGTCAATGTGATTGACCCCTGTCACTGCACGGGCAACCCGATCTGCTTCTTCCTTGGCAGAACGGGCCTTTGTCCTCTGCCGAGCAAGTTTTTCCACTTCCAGCCGACGTTTCATCTCGTCCTAGTGGAAAAAAGGAGCTAGCAATCATCTACTGCATGAAAAATATATATGTAAAATGTATTTCAGGCAAGGTCTCTGACCTTCATGTGCGTGAAGCGTCTCTTCTGTCGGATCATGCGAAAGTTAGCCTGAGCTCTCACGATTCCTCGACGGAGTTTGAGATACTTGTGCCTGTGCATAGCCATTCGGAACTGCTTTTGAATGCGTATGGCCGCCTCTCTCTGAGTCAGGTACCGCTTGTGAGCCAGTTTTCCCTTGACAAAACGCTGGATTTCTACTGCAGCCTTGTGAAGGATATCTGCTCTCTCCTTCTCGAGCTGCCTTTCCATTTCCTCTTTCAAGAACACCTGAACAAGACAAACTTTAGACTGAAGAGGTCCATCTACTTCGCTAAATCCAAACAGTATTACTGCTTGAAAACGAATGTCACACCCCTAACTGCTCAGTGATGACACTTTCCCTTTAACCCTTTTAGTGCCGCGCGGCCGATTTTTCGGCCACGTCTAATACTTCCAAAAACGCTGTAGGCCGATTCTTATGCTATCTAACAAGAACCCCAACTACAAGAAAGAAGAAACCTAACGAAAAGCCATGGCCGAAAAATCGGCCTATGGCATTTTTAGCAGTAGTATACGTGGTCGAAAAATTGACTGCACGGCACTAAAAGGGTTAAAGACCACTGAGAATAGGGAAGAGATTGCCACTAAATTGTACCAAAAGATAATCTTGATTCTCCATTACAGGCTCAGGAACTCTTCCTGGTTGTTTTTTCCCCACCTCTAATCCAGTGGAAAGCATGCATGCATTATGCCAGGAGCATTAGGAATATCTGGTTTGAAACAATTAACAAGCCAACAATGTTTCTTTGAAGCAGTATTAAATATTACAAATGAATTTTATACCTTGTGAGTCCCCAGCTGACACATGTCCCTGACCCGAGGAATCCGATCCAACACCAGCTGGGTGATTTCTCTCGGTGGTATACCCCTGGGAAGGTGCTCAGGGATCAGACATCGGTAACGTTCAGAAAACTGGCCAAATTTCATCCGGACAGGGTATCCGAGCTTGCGGATCCGGATCGTCTCGAGCATCCCAGTGTACCGGAGCTGCTCCAGGACCACTGGCATGTCAAATTTCATCGGGGCTTTCTCGTTGTTGGGCTTGATGCAGCGGACAAACCAGGGATTGCACCTATCAAAAGAAAAAGTGAGACATCAGCACTTTTCTCCATCGTGTTCCATATCGACCTTATTGCTGCCATTCAATGAGATGAAAACACATGCAAGTCATTACATATGTGCTAAAATTTCAAGAGGAACATACTTGGACATGGAGTCGAGCAGAGACGCAAGGGAGTCCTGGAATCGAGCCGCAACGGTCGGAGTCCTCGGCTTCATGGTTACAAATCGACCGTTTGCTTTACTGGTCGTCTTGGACGCTTCGGTCGTCTGCCGCACCTCGCGGAACATCTTGGACACCATCTGCATGCAAAAGGCACCATTATGCTCTTAATCATCGGGGTGCTTAACGTTAAATTTTGTCAGCGGTTTTTGCACAGACGGGAATATTGCTGCTGATGAGAAGTTCTACAACATCCACCCGCAGAGTGTCGCGATTCTTGTCCAGGAATCCATCCACACAGTACCAGACATGCCCCGCATAGTGCTTGATCCCAAATTCCATGGAGGACATGCGAGGCCTCGAATAGAGTTCGTTCAGGGAATGGTTATAGTGACACTTCTCCAAGAAAGATGTGTCTGTCGCCTTGGGAAAGTTGGATTCGTCATCCAACAGGTGGAAGATTCCAACCGGTTTCTTGGCCAACAGGTGAATCACGAGTTGGTTATCCTACGAGACACGATCCATCGATTACAAGGTCGAGGTTAATCATCCGCTGAAAACGTATCAAGACTTTGACTGACGGGGAAAGAGATGGGTTGCCAATCGATCCTCTCCTTGGCATATTCTTGCTGCTCCAGCTTGAAGACGTGCTTGCTGAAGTAGTACTGAAGGTTCTCGTTGGCGTAGTTGATGCAAAGCTGCTCGAAACTGTTCTCCTGTCCGCGAAGAAATGCATGCATGCTAAAAGATTCCTCCGTTTGGAACGTGCAAGGGAACGCGTCTTACGTCGAAGACTTCGAATCCAAATATGTCCAAGATGGATATGGAGAGGTTCTTGGTTCCCCGGCAAACGGTCTGATTCACCCGATTCACGAGCCACGAGAAGAGCGCATAATAAAGCGCCTTGGCAACTGCATCCCTGGCATCCAAAGCCTGGTCGATGTTGAGCGGCGTAAACACCCGTTCGTTCCGCGCCTCCTAAAACATCATCCACCGTTCGTGAACGCATCGACCGTTTGACACGAATACGACGAAGAGACGCATCGAAACGAAGAGGAACTTACAGTGATTCGGATCGTGAGGGCACGAGCGATGCCTTCGGCAGACAGCTGAAGTAAATGCGAAGTCCATTTGACCTGGGCTTCCGATCCGATCTCGACTCCCTCTTGGCCGTGTCGCAACTGCCGCCGGTGGAAGTACACGTTCCCCAGGTGCAAAACTGCAAGGTTGTTACGATCTTTCTCTTACATCCCAACTCCAACACGTCCGTTTCGTTAACTGAATCCCACGTTAGAGAGGGGCATCTCAGTCCGCGCTGGCGTTCAATGCAGCGATGGCAGTCAATCAAGAATTAGCTGCTCGTATATCGTTGCACTCAACTCCCACTCTTGCTCCCTCCCGCTGAAGTGAGGTACTCCTCTCTATTACGTGTCTTTTATCTCTATCAAGTTCGACGATATGCGATGAACTCGGTAATTTAATACGAATATCATCTATAGTTAGTCTCAGTAGAATATTACAACGTAAATTCTTTTGGAATGCAAATGTACCTGAAGCCAGGATGCGGAAGATGGTATCTTGTTCCTCCATGGAGAGTCCAAGGACTTGCATGGCAGCCAGAAGCGACTGAAAGTCCTCCTCGTCGTTCTTCCCGTCGATCTCGCAGCTTCCACCCTGGAAAATCATACATATTTGTTCCATATATATTTCGATTTCTATAAGCAAACAATGCAGATAATTATATATCTGGCTTGCGATCGACGTCCAACGTGCCTGATTGAGGTAGAAATATTTATCGGGGGTCTGGAGGCCATACTTCTCCTTCTCCTCCGGTCGGAGCCCCTTGAGAAGCTCGTAAAAGACGTGATAGTTCCTCTCGTCGGACGCATGCGTCACGATCCTGCTCTTCTCCAGCAGATAATCCGTCGTCTTCGCACCGCTGATCACTCCGCTGTGGACGGTGGATGAAAAAAAAAATCAAGGCCGTTCGTGAGGCGGGAAGGCCACGGTGATACTGCAATATGGGGGGTTTGAATGAGAAAAAGCAGACTTGTTGAAGTAGAGTTGAAGGTATTTGCCAAAACGAGATGAGTTGTCGTTCTTGACCGTCTTCGCGTTGCCGAAGCTTTCGAGGAGCGGCGTGGCTTCCAGAATCTGCTCTGTGATCACGTTCGAGGAACTCTTGTTCACCGCCGCCAGGTACTAACACAGTCGCAAGAATGGAAACCAAAATGTATAACTGATTCGAAAAAGGAACTAATATGCAAGGAATGTTCCTTAAAAGGACAAAAAATTACAAAAAATAAAATTAAAATCTGAAATAAACTTTTCTCCATTTGCTCGATTTCGAAATAAAACGAAAATCAAATCCGGAGGATATCGGCATTAAAAAAAAATTTCGTTGATGCATAAAAGACAGACCTGCATGATGAGTTTGGTGCTTTCCGTCTTTCCGGCACCGGATTCCCCCGAGATGATGACTGCCTGATTCTCCCCATTTTCCAAATTTTCGTTGTTCACGTGGGCGTAGGCCGCCGACGCGATCGCAAACAAGTGTCTGTTTCACCAAAGAGCTTCATCACGAATCTGTAAAGTGCGCAGGGGCAAAAAGAGAAATAAAAGCACGTACGGCGGAAGGGTGCCGAGGATGCGACCCTCGTATTTCTTCACCATGTCCAGGCCGTAAATGTCGAACATCTTGTACGGATTCACCGACACCAAGATGCTTCCGGTGTAAGTCTGAAAGGGCGGGAAAACGGAAAGGGTTTACCGACTCGAATCCTTTTTAATCCGGACATGCTACCGTGAACTGATTAATTTCCTCACGTAGATGAGTTCCTTGTCGTAGCGTATCTTGAGATTCCACACCAGCGATGCTTCGTTGAGATCACTGGAGAATGAAAGAAAAAAAAAACTCTTAACGAGTCACGCTTCATTCAGATCAACGGGGAGAAAGGGTTAAGGGAATTCTCTAGCCCAATTATCGGTGGAAACCCACTCCCACTATCTTTTGAGACGTTTCTTTTTCACCCGACACTCAGGAATCGTGAATCTAACCCGAGTCGATAACTCCCAAGAACTGCTCAACGTGGTCATCTCCCGACTCTTACTTACCGTCCTCTTCTTCAGGATGCGCGAATATGCGGCCAAAAGAGACATCTCAAGGATTTCAAGACCCGAGAACCGGAAGTCCATGAAGAACCATTTGTCGTGACCGTAGTCCCAATCCACTCGACTCCAAAACTTCTCCCGTGATTCCGCTTTTTCCTTTCCTGAACGCATTTCCTCTCTTGGTTGCGAGGAAACAAATTTCTCGGAGAACGCTTGGAAACGTTCCAACCCCCCCCCCATTTGTTAGTTGATGCCAAGATCGGGACTATTGACCCGCGAACACCGCTGCCTGTGAACTGTACTCTAACCCCTCGGGAAATCTGGGCAACTTTTTCCATTACGAAGATGAATAATCGATGTCTGTGGGCGTCGATCGGGCGGAAGAAAAAAAGTCGGGGGTTCGCTTCATTCACGCCGACTGTAATTTCGATTTCTCATCGAGAGAAAAAGGAGAGAGACTTACGCGAGCTGAATCATGTCTTCGACGCCATACTGGCCGAGGTCCTGCCTCCTTCGCACGTGACTGACGTTGTTCATGGTGAAAACTTGGGGCTGGAATAAAAGAAAAAGAAATCTTTTGGATTCGGCTCATCGACGTCGCGAAGAACGAGCAAGAAAGGGAAACGGTGATGCTTCCGCGGCTCGAAAGGGTGAAATGTGAAAGTTTTCCATCCGATGAGAGAACGGATAGGGGATGACGGAGGCTGTTGACTCTTCCATTTGGATCCTTCCTTAATGGATCCTCCCGTCACGAACCTAATTCCTTTCCATCGGCTGGAGTGTTTACCTGCCGGGTTACAAACACATGGTGGCGTGGCCGGAGAGGAGGGGAAAAGTCGGACGAACAAGCGTCTCCTCGCTGCAACTACCGATCGGCGAAAACACCCGAGCTCCAAGCGACGTTTGGGTGCGGAGGGAAAGGCAGCCCATTTACGAAAACACCGATCCCCGATTTTGTTGGGATTTTACTAGGGCCGAGCCGATGCATTGGCAACCACTGTTATCGATTACCGGTATGGCTCCATCGGCAGGTTTCCTCTGCCGATGCCTGAAGAGCATACCAAACGAAGAAAAAGAGGGGGGGAGGGGCAACACGTGAACGTGCCTCGGTGTATGATTCTAAACAGCAATAGGAAAAAAGTTGGGCAGTCAAGGTCCATCGATGTCCTATCGACAGTTGTATGCATCGATGGCTTCATTTTCCATCTCGATGGTCACAACCCCCCTCTCTTTCCGACCCCGATCACGAACGAGCGATACCGAGAGATGTCCGCTCCGCGATCGAGGCAGGAAACGACGGATCCAACCGATCGAGACGTGAGATGACTGAATCCCCGTCCATTGTGAGGCATCGATGCGCCATCAATAGTTTGGGTCGATACATTTATGCTTTTAAAACGGCTATTGTGACAGTCCTTTAAAAAGTAGAACATGGTCTCACGATAGGCATATTTGAATGAGCATTTGCCATCGTGGATTTCGGCTCTTCATCTCCACGTCACAATCGACATCGGTACCAGCACCGCCCGATGGGTATAGATCACGATCGGCCATCGGTCAAACGCGGCCATCAAAACGGTCCTGGTTTTTCCATTTGTAATCTTAAGGTCGTTTCACACCCTGCGTGTCTTGCGTGCCATGCACGAATGCTCGAGCAGGTAAGCAGGTGCAAGCGTGCACACGCATGCCCACTCACATCCGAGGGTTTTCACAAACCGCAAGGCTTGCATTCGGAATCGGGACGAGTTCGATTCGGGACGTCTGCACGCATGCATATCGGAGGGAAAAAAATTTTCGGGAGAGGTGGTCCCGCCCAAGGCGTCGAAAATGCCGTCCTACCTGCACGACAAGACGCACCGGCTTTCCATTAGCACCCACGGAGACTCGGCTAAGAACGCATAACATGCAAAGCATGAGCTCGCTGCATGTATAACTATCTCGCACGCGCCACACGCAAGAGATGCAAATCGCGAAGCGGCCATTAGCCTTTACCCTGCCCCTTTTGGAATAGATTCAAATTAGAATCTAAAAGTTATGGGGTTTAGGGCTGCTAGGCTTTCTTGTTCACGAATCGACCCTCACATTTTAGATTCCTTGCAGCATCTTTTGGTCTTCCACGTTCGACGCAGCCCCCCCCCCCCCTCCTCCTCCCTCTTCCCGCACCTTAAAATCTGGTTGACCTCCTGAAACGGGACCTGGCCACGTCACTGCTTCCCTCTCGTCGCTCTCGTTCACCCTCAGAAAATGCGCTTCGCTTGGCTCCGTCCCAGCGAAATCGCGTGGAAACTTCGTTTCATATTCTTCGATTCGCGACGAACGATCGTACCGAACTTGCCGGGAACCGGGAGGTGATGTTTTCCAGCAGTAAGCGAAAAAGCCCTTCTAAGTATTCCCTGGGGAGAGGAAAGAAATTTTTTCTTCTCCATCCCTCATCATCTCCCAGCAGCCTCCCCCTTTTCTTTTTTCTTCTTTTTTCCTCTCATCCCCTTTTGGGTGAGAAAGCGGGCAACGCCCTCTTCCCTCTTCGGCCCCGGAGCCCCAGGCCAAGCATGCGAGAGAGAGCGAGATGATCCTCGCCATGAAACTCACTCATTTACCCTTCCCTCCCATTCCTCATCCGTCTCTATCTTCATAAAATCTTCCAGGTACATCGCATGCCGCCCACGCGTATACATGACGTCCGACACCCTTCGTTACGAGGCAGAATGGAAAAAATCCTGGAGTCATCGCACCTCCAAAAGGATGGAAGAACTGGGGAAGAGGGGCGAATGGGGGCGAAGGGGGACGAATGGGGGGGGGGGCGTGAGCATCGCTCTAGGCATTTTCGCGGAAGTGGAGCAAATTCATTTGTGCACGCATCACTTCCATGTTTCGGGGAAAATAAGCGCCGGAGAGAGATTTAAGGAAGAAAAATGAAAATAGCAGAAAGGCCTATGACCCAACCCGTGACCTTTCGACCGGAGTCCTCCGGTACCTTTTCTTTATGAGACCGGACGGAGGGAAAGGAACATCATAAATTATCGCACGAAGGGGGGGGGAGAGGGGGATGGGCTTGGTTCCTGTCAAACGGGTACAAGAAAACACTATGCAAAAAAAAGCACTCACGAGCGGATTGCAGGAGAGGCCTAAACCACGAGACGTGCACTTTGGGCAGAGTCGAGATCGGAAATTAGCAAGGAGTGAGATCCGACCGAGATCTTTTCTCTTCCCCCGACGAGATCGATCCTCGTTTTCCCGGGAAAAGGAGGAAAAGGAAACCTCCTCTTCCATTTCACTCGTGAACAACGCCGAACGAAGCGAGAGGAAAGACTGAGGTCATGGAATGGAGATGATCTTATTTTTTTGCTCCGTGTCCCCGTGACCCGTCATTATAGACTGATGAGACGCTAGCGTTCCGGAAGTGCATCATTCGCAATCGAAGTCGACGGCATCCCCACGGGCCCGTGGAATTCTCTTCCGTCGTCACCATGCACGACGCGTCCCACGTGACTCGTCCCGTTCCATCGGTAAAAGAAAACGAAATCCGTGGAAATGGATGCCGCTCGGCGAGTTTCTCCCACCGGTACGTCACGTTAAATTGCTCGTCATCGGGAGGGAAATCGATGGATTTCGCGGGCTGATGCATGCCATGTACTAATTGCAACGTATCAACGTATCGGGGATCGAAGATGACAGAAAAGGGATATGTGCTGAACGAGGGCTGCCAAAGACGAAAGGACTCAAAGAACTTTTTTTACGAGGGATCCTTTGAGGTATTCGAGCCGACACAGAGAACGGTTCCATGATGCCATCATGCATTGAATTCTAAGTGAGAAAATGAACGGGAAGTGCATCCGATGAACTGGTCTCGGCATTCCACCGAATCCAAAGCTCACGTTAACCTTGGAATTCCGCTCGGTTTCTTCGCAGCCTGTCCTTGCAAGAAAAAAAAGGGAATGCTGAGCATTCCCCAATTAGCGATGCGTAACGGACTGGGGGCTCGGGAGACGCCCTTCGTCTCCCCGCGTATCAAAGCCCGAAGGAAGGAGAAAAGAGAAGCATTTCGCTCGTGAATTTCGATGCCAAAGATAACGAGCCACGCCCGGGGTCGAAAACTGGACGAAGGAGAAAGGGGTTCGAAACAGATTTTTCCAGACGGAATCGCATTCGAGGACGAGGAACGTGTAAACGTTACGACGGGAGACCCAGTTTCGACAGATATCAGTCAAAGAACGAGTCGGACCACCGAGGTGGTCTCGAAACATCTGTCCTTCCCATCGGAAGCCCGGAAGAAGAATTATTATTACGAATACGATCGGCATTCCTGGCCTCATTCCACGGGGACCCTTTTCCAGGTCATGACACCCATATCATATCTCCAAACCCTAGGCCAGCGTTATTTTTTTCCCGGCGTCCACGTGCAAGCGCGAAGAATTCCGAAGCAGCCGACGGCGGTGACGTCGACGACGTCCCGTTACGCGATTGGCTGGATTCCAGGTCCCGGCGGAGGTCACAGACTGGTGGCGTCTGCTCGGGCCGTTTCGTTTAAACTCTCGTCTGTCACGCATTCCAGTGTGAAGTGAAGAGAAAGAAACTCTTACCTTGCCGCCGATGACAGCCTGAACCGTGATGACACCCGACGGACGGTGATACTCCACCACTTCTCCGGGTATCACGTAACCCACGCCGGGGTCAAACCACACCAGATCGCCCTGCAAGAAATAATTAAACCGACAATCATTAATCGTGTAAAAAAAAATAAAAGTAAATACGTCGACTCGTCTCCCAAGAGGTGAGGCCAGCATCCGGGGAAAAGGTAACCTACAACTTCCGCTTCGAGCCGGCCAGACATGCGGTATTAATAAATTAACCGCAAGGTTTACTTCGCGGTGAGATGTAGTAAGGCATACGCGAATGTACGAGATCATCCGTCACGCGAAAGGCAACGTCCTCGAGACGTCACGCCAGGGGCATCTCATGTCTCAGGGGCGTTGGCATTATTCGAGAAAAGAAAAAAAAAAAAGAGAAGGGTCGGAAAAAAGCTTTCATTCATACATTCCGTGTCACGAATCTCGTCTCGTCGGGGTCGTCACACCCCGTCCTTAAGCTTGTCTTAGATCGCATCGATCCACGCTCGAGACGCCTTACATACGTAGGCGATGATTCCGGCACGTGCAGCTGCCATCCGGCGTGTTATCGATAGCCTCCTTTCGCAATCGCGTACACGTGTCTCGTCGACGGGTACGCGTACCGAAGACCTTACGGAAACGGAGTCTCGTCGTTCGCCTCTTCGCACCTTCGTTCGGTAGCGCCGCGGCAGCAAATCGGCGGGTCATGCCTCACCTCGGGGTCAAAACTTTCCATTACGATCGCTTTTTGTCGGCAGGGGGTCGTAGCACGACGGGAAGCGAAGGATTGCTCGTTACCGACTCGAAATGGGGTCACTCGGAGCCTTTGAAATATCACGAGAACGACACCGAAAAGAACTCTCGTACGGGATTCGGATTGTGAAGCATTTTCCTTCGCCTCGGAGGTAAAGGGGGCGGTGGCGTCCGCGGAGAAGGAGCCGAAAGATTCCCCAGACTCTGAGCTCGCACGACTCCGTCGATGCTGTGTCGACTGAAATACGCCCGGACGCTGATGGCACCCAGGGACAAGGCCCGGTCGGACAGGGAAGCTGCTTCCTCTCGGTCCCGACCGATCACGATCCCGGGGAAACTCTCGGCTCGGGGAATCTCCGGTAGAGGTCGGTTCGGAGGCTCCGGGAGGGTCAAACGGCTGGAGCTGACACTTCGTTCGGGTCCTTCCTTCCGGTCGCGACGCCTCCAATAGTTCCTCGGGAGGGAGCGAGACTCCCGTCGGACGAGGCTTACGGTCTTGCGGGTCTTCTCCTCGGGACTTCGGACTCGTTCCTCGGGGACCTCCGTCGCGCTGCGACGTAACTTCTTCTTGGGCCCGCGGTCCGTACCGCGGGACCGCGGGACCACTTCGGAACACCGGCGCGTGATGCACACGTTCTCCACGCCGCGGCACGCATCGTGATACACTCCGTAACACCACCGTTTCCGAAAGGAGATTCCGAATCCGCTGGTGATCCGCGTGGCGAATCCTTGACTAGGGCTCCAATAGTAGAGGCGTTGAATGGGAGGAACCGGCATGCTTCATCTCCGACGCCAAAGACGTTTCTCTCGAGACTGGAGTCCACAAAAGAGGAAGCTTTCGTGCGACAGTCACTGAACCGTATCCTCTTCGTGATAACGGCGGACGGAATTTTTTTCCAACATGCCCGGCACGTCGTGATGGCCTATACCGACATAATACGGCAAGTGATTCCCATCGACAGATTCCGTTGCGACGTGACAAAGGAGTAAAAGACGTCCCACACGCCCACAAAGAGCCACACCGATGGAATGCCGTGCAGCGGAGACACACGCTAAAAGTGAACGAACTGTGTGGATTCAGCGGCGCGAGTCTTTTTTTTTCCTTCTCTCCTCCTCCTTATGCTTCTTCTCCCATCTTATCTCTTCTCCTTTCGGGAGATTCCCAGAAGGAGATAGTTTCTCATAATTATTTCTCTTCGCGGTGGTTGGTTCTCTTCCTCCTCGACGCCCCCACATCTTACTGGGAGAAGCGAGAAATGTCCTCTCTGCATCCCCCTCTAAATGAATGCTTGTCGGCGAGTCCCTCCCAGGAAACAAATACCTGACCATCAATATTCCATACCCCAGGTAATATTTGCCTTGAGGGTGTAATAAATATGCCAGTCGATTAAGAGGACACGCCGCTCGTTCCACACGAAGAGTCGAAGCGTATCGCTAAAATACCTGTTCGTTAACAGATGGGTGTCGAAAATTGACCCCGCAATTATTGTGTCACGTGACGAGTCATCACGCACCAACCGCCCCAATTTTTTTCTTCCTGTCCTCGACACCCATTCCCTTGGATAAAAAGTGCGAGAAAACGACAATTTCATTTGACGGCATTTTGATGTACATCTTTAAAAAAAAGTCTACTTCTGGAGCGGACAGATGTTTCGGAGCGTCGTCCCCGTGGATCAATGACTGAGTGGCTCACTTCCGATCCCAATCTGTGGTCTCATTATGAACGTGGGAACGCGTTGCACCCATTTCCCCGGCAGAATGGAGAGAAAACCTCAGCGTTTTCATGCCGATTCGGTCGCCCGACCAGCATATCAATCAGAAGGCAGGAAGGAAACGGAATTAAGGGGGTCTTGTTCGCAGTCGTCGGGAGACCTCAACGCTCGGACGAGAAGCATGCAAGCACCTCCTTCTCGTTCCACCTTCGAGCACAGGCACGGGCAGAGGCCACTCGCTATTTTTTTTTCTTGCGAGTTCATCCAAGGATGAAAGTCTCGGGGTTTTCACCTTTCCACAAGTCATCGTCACCGAACTCCGATGATCATCGAAAACCAGTAGGGCCTCATACGTTACGCGACCTTACAGTTTGCTATCTATACGGCGTATGCCTAGGGGTCGCATCGATGATACCAATGGTGATGTCAGAAAAAAAAACGGGATTTCGGTTATCGGTTTTCTTGGAACTGGATCTGTGAACAAGGCAGGGCACATGCTCTCCTCCAGAGGGGAATCGTTTTCGATTGTTTCCTTGCCCTTTCTTCCTCCAGAACTTGAACACGGGGGGTCGCATTCGACCCGAGGATTTGTGACGTTCGACCGGGAGATGGCGCCACTTTCCAGCGAAATAAAGGAGGGCCTTGAAGCGTGTCGGACTGCGAAGCGTGGGAAAGTGGAGTCAGAAAGACACACACACGAGCCGACCCTTGAGCCTGAGGAGCTAGAAAACAGTAGGAAGCGGGACAGGGGCGCGGCGCAATAACCCCCCCCCCCCCCCCATATCCCCAAGCGAACCGTAAGCTCCTTTTCCACTTAGAGTAAATGGGTGGTCGGCACAAACACGATCGTGTATCCGCTAGATTTCAGATACAGTTAGATTAATTTCATTATTTAAAACAAAGTCGGAACCTTAAGCTACCGAAATGATATCCTTTCATCCTCGAAAGTCGTTATGAATGGATAAAATCGGGGCACTCGATCTCCCTCCTTCATCGGTCGCCCTCCGCTTTGTTCAGATTTCTACAGGGTGTCTCATAAGTAGCGCACTATAGGGAATATCAATATCAATCTATGGAATTCACAAAATGTGTTCAATGTAGTGGCCATAATTAATGCAAAATCATCTCGATATGTTCGTCTTTACTAAGTGTCATGACTCAAACACAGTCTGCAGTCTGTAAATAAAAAAATAATAAAATAATAAAAAAGACACATTAGCCTTTGGTGCGCAACCTATATGAAACCCTGCACATTCCTATAGGAAAACTTTTCCAGAAAATTTCAAATCGACCTCACGATGGGAGAAAATCGTAAAACGAGTGCCCGTGTCCCATCTGCACTTTTCTCAGTGGTATAATAAATCGTGAGGAAAATAAAAAGGATGACTCACCTGATCGTAATCAGGCATTGTGCTTTTCTTCTATCGGCACATCTTCACGGTCAACGCCAAAGCCTGAAAAAAAAAGCGATGCAGGTAAGACAAGGTCGATGAAAGTGGGGGAAGTGGAGGGAAAAGAAGTTTCAACACCTCGGAAATCCAGGCAAGGCACTGCAAGTCATGGGTACTCCATTGATAATATTAAAAAAAAAAATGAAAGCACCTCTTTCTCCGTCTGATCCGACGGGGCCAAGGGAAAGGGAGGCCTTGAGCAACATATTGAAGCCATGCGTTATGGGGCCTCCCCGGCTGCCTCAGCGGCATATCTCAGCCGATGGAAGCGAACGGCCTTTCGTTTTCTTCGTGCGGGAGGATTGCATGCGTCGAGGAACCACGCTTTTTTTTTTCTATTTAGCGCTACGCCGGTCGGGCTCATGAATCCAACCGTGGAAACAATTAAGTGATACGCTTTCGTCTTTTATTTCCTTATTTTGATTCCCCTGACACATTCGGTCGTCGGTCGTCGTTTTCACGAACCGACAAAGCGGAACGAGCGGATCGTGGGATTCGCTCGGGTGAAGTGGATGCGCGGGTCGACGAGACGCGACGGGACCTCATTCCACGAGACGAGGATTGCGGATCCGACCCGCGAATAATTTCACGGACTGCATGGGTGTGCCTAGTCGTGCGTTGTGAGAAAATGCGGCACGTGATTACTCCTTCCTTTTCGATATCCACTTTCTGCCGTAGGAGACATGATAGAGTGCTTAGGGAGAGGAAGCGAATTAGTCCGGGAGAAAGAAGGAGTTGCACAACGCGTTGCGCCAACCTCGCGGTTTTTTCTTCAGACGACTAACCTCGTTCGTATTTCACAGGTTTCTCCATTACATACAAACATTTTGGGGAAAGTTTCGCTAATTACGTTTGCGATTGGAAAATGGATGGGGAAATCTTTCGTTTTTGTTCTGTGAAGCGTTTTATCCTATCGCACGAGGCACTCGAGCGAGCGTGAAATGAGAGTGGCATAATGCATAAAGCGAATGGCGGAAAAAAAAGGCGTTGTTCCACCGCGAGACAGATGGAAATGGATTCATTTCTCCTCCTCCGCTTCCTTCCTTTATTCCGAGTTCCCCGCCGCGATTTCCCTTTCGAAACTCCGACGGGAACTTCATTCCGCGGATCGGTGGGATGTCTCATGAATGGGGGAAATGGAGAAACGAAACCCTCGGGCGTCCGAGCTCTCGACGTATGCAGCCAATTACCCTAAATAGCCGCCGCCTTTTTTTCTTGCTTGTCTTTCACTCGGGAAAAAAAAGTCGCAATCACGGTCTCTTTGTAAACGGAACAATATGGAATCCGTTGGAGCGGGATCGAGAAATTTGAGGGGAAGTTTCCAGGAAGTTTGCGGTTGAACGGCCACGAGAAAGGAAAACGGAAAAGGGGGGGAAAAAAAGACAGGGACCGTCGACCCATAGCCTTAAGGCTTCCTTTTTTTTTTCCTAATCCCCCTCGTGGAGACACGCGAAAGTGTGCGTACGTCGACACGAGTCGAGACGGATTCCACTGACCGACATCGACCAGACGGATCCTCCATCGATTTCCCACATTCCGGTTCCCCATCCATCGATGTCCAAGGCCAAAGGAAGAAAAAATCAATGGAAACAGGTCTATGCACATATTGCATATCGTGGATGTTTCCGAAGAACCATCGAGAGGGTTCATTGCTGCATTCGAGAATGCCACGAGTTCTTGCATATTCGGTTCTGTTCCGATTTCGGTTTCAAAGGATGGTCCTGTAATTTATTTTAAACCTGTGCTGTAAAAAAAAAATAATATAAATAAATAAATAATAAAATACACCAGCTTAGATGTTCCGATACTGCATTTGTGACATTCAAGAAAATGTATCGAATCCTCTTCGTTTCGATTTTTCCATAACAGGACCGAGAAGATATACGATTGCGTATCTTCAATCCTTCGTCATGCCACGTCGCAGTTTTCGAACTTTTCGATGTTGCATTCCTTCCCATCGTGTGATCCATACTCGCCCTTCCTTTTGGAACGGCACATGGTCGATAGAAAAAAAAAACAGACCAAAATAGCTCGTATGAATGACGTGGATCGAAAGCCTTCCCGTTTGGATTCGGGAGGTCTCGCATCGCTGCGGTCTCCCATCGGGGACTCGTAGTCGGAATGAAAGAAACCGCTTCCACTCTCTCCGTCTTCCCGCTTTTGGAAATTAACGGAGCGGAGATGATGGTCCACGTGGACGGCTGGCATGCTCCCCGCTTCGAGAACGATTCGTCAACGCGACCGGGCCGTTTCGATGCCTGCTATCGGTGCTCGTTCGCTCGCTTCTTTCTTTTCGCTGACTTTTCGATTTCGCGACTAAGCTGTTATTTACGGGTTTTGGTATTTCCTTCTCGTTGTCTTTGCTTCACTTCGGTGAGTTTCGTGGACCCCTTTTAAGTTCGTCCTTGAAAGAAAATTACAAAAACAACTTTCGCTCTCCAGAGAGAAGATCCGCATTGGATTCCAAGAAAAAGGCAAGACGGGATGAGCGGAAAAGATAAATTCAGCCTTGAAGGAGAAAGGCATCGGAATCGGCTAGAAAGGAAGCGTTTATCTTTCCGTACTTCGAAGGCCTAAGGTAAAATAACACCTGCACTCAAGAATGCAAGGTCCTTTAAATCCGTCCCCATTTTTGGAAGCCTTGAACTTTCCACGTGATCAAATTATCGAAGGAATTGGATCGTATCATATGGAATGTCATGTTCAAGGCCCACGTAAATGACTCAATTACCCAGGAATTTCGTGTCGGGTGATTAGGCCAGTGATTGATCCGTTGCGAAACGGATATTCGGTTCGAGCCCTCTGCAATGTCGAGTGACGGGATCGTAGGGCCTTTAAAGGGTCAGATGACACCGGGGCGTGACTCGAGGGCAACTTCAAGTTCACTCTTTCCCTCGAGTTTCACAGGCTATTCGATTTCCGTCGCGAAGGCGTAGGCCTAAAAGACGCAGCGTTGCAGGCCTGCTAGAATTTGAAGAAACGGAGAACTCCCTCACCGGTGAAAGAGGTCCTTGAAAGGGGGGAGAGAAGGGTCGGGTCAAGTGCGCTCCATATCCGTCTGTTCCGCCACTCCTTCACACACGACACGACGTGTTCTACCCACTCGTGTATCGGGAAACGCAACCGAGAAACTGTCGAAGGTAGAAGCCGAAGACGCAGAAGAACGAAGGGACCGCGTCGAACGTGCGGGGCTACTGCGGCCGTGAACGGACGGATGGTAGAAGGTCTACATCTACAGCTTTGATCTACAGAGGGCCTTAGCACTGGCACTGGGGCTGGGACTGAGGCCCTCGGGGCGCCTTCTCAGGAGAGACCCCCTCGCTCTCTCACATTCCTTCCGTTTGGCCCCGTTCTTGAATTCGCGATCTCCCCCGTTTTGTTCGTTTTCTGGGCCGCTCTCGCAGGTCTTCCGTTCCCTCTTAATTCCCCCAATAAAGAATGTTCCACGGGGTGGAGGCGAGAGAGGATCTCGTCAGGGTAGGATTCGTGCGTTGAAGTTACCGTCTATATAAGGGGCTTGGCTTCTCTCGGGGTTACTGACTGACGGCCTCCGAACCCACCAAAGTATGCGGGTCTCCCGTCTTCCCCCCCCCCCCTCCCTACACACGTGACTTGACCGAGAATTTCTACTTCTGCACTGCATTCATTTCCCTTCATTTAAACCAGGAACTTGGCTAGGTCGTCGTGCGATGACGCCACCGGCCAAACCATATTCTGGGAATCCAAGGCGTCTGTCAGTAAACGTTTTTCTAGAGAAACGCAGGGTGTGACTCGCTCGGTCTGCTGACCCGATTTTTTTTTCTCCTCTTTCACCTCGGGTACCATAGATTAGATCACGAATTTTCTTCTCCTGTTATGTAAACAACTTCTACTGGATTTTCTCATTCACGGATTTCCGGCTGCATTTCCCCATCAAGAAGGCAGGGCGAATTTGACACTCGTAACAATTCACTGAAATAGGAATACTGTTTAACTTGTCTTTATTCATATTTTTCCATAAACTGTGTGTTTTTTTGTAGTTGCAGAAATCACACTTTATTCAAGAAGCAAATCGACTCCAAGTCGATACGGTCGACAAAGGCAGTGCACACATGCAGCACATTGAAAGAAATCACCTCCGTACCAGCTGACATTCTCTTTTGACCTGAATGGAGAGAAAAACTGAAAGAAAAGTACCAAACAGGTCATGCAACTGATTGCTTGAGACTCTTCGCATGATGGGATTTCTGCCTGTGGATGCTAAGAGAATGCAGAAGGGCGTCCGGGGATGGATCCCGACCTCGGAATCGCCGGAACACCTCAGCCGGGTGGCATCCACCTCCCAGAGAAAGAAATGTCTCTCTGTATCTGCAAAATGGAAAACACACTATTAATTAAACATACTATTAAGAAAGCACTCAATTCTGTTATATTTTCCATTTACAGTTACCGATACGATTGAAAGTGGTTTTTTTTTCTGACCTGCGTCCAACCTTCTTCAGCTCATCTGGCTTGTCAAAGCCCACCTCTTCAAAGGCGTTGAAGGAATCGGCTGCAATCATTCTTGCCCATGTGTGGCTGTAATACGCAGCACCCCATTCTTCGCTGAAGATGGTGGTCAATGTGAACGGGTGGTTATCGCCACGTTCGAGCGTGAAGGCTGGGAAATAAGACGCCCATAGTTCCTTCATGATGTCCAGCCAAAATTCCTTCCTATATTCAGAAACAGGGAAACATTGCACTTTTTGTGAATGAGGACCTGAAGTCTGACCATTAGAGGACCCTACTTGTTGTGGACAGTGAGATCAAAATCACTGATGTAGAGCTCATTCAGGAGGTCATGGGAAGCAAGATGGATCTGTGACTGACACAAGATGTTGGCCATCTGCTGTGACAGCCTTTTTTTACTTGCATAATGCTGACTCAGCTTCTCTAAGATCACTGGTTCCAGGAGCCTGGTTGATAATGAAATCATTCCAATGCATATTCTCAAAATTAGAGGGTACAAGAGTTGTGAAGGAAACCGCCACATGAAAGGGGAAAAAAAAATGATGCACACCACTGACGGAAGAAGAGAGGGACTGCCTGTGAAGCATCCCATTCAATGTTGTTGCTCCCTGAAATTTCACTGTAGGGGGCCAATGTGAGAAGGTGCTGCATAGCACTTCCCATCTGCAGATTTTTATTTGAATCAGCACAAGGGCATCAGATAGCAAAACAGATTGCTATAAAGGAATCTCACCTTTTCTAAGAGGGTCTGAAGGTCAGCGATGGAGAGAAGAGCTGGCTGAGACCCAAGTGGAGGGAGGAAGTTGAAGATGAGGTTAGCAATGGGTTTTGTTTTCACCACTTCACTCCTGCTTCGGCCTCCCATCATCCATGCTGCATTTGGTTGCGTATACAGCTTCTCACCTGGCCTAGATAAATCACAATCATACTCTTTTCCACAATTTCCCAATGTCCTTTTCGATAATTAATTTCTTGGAGCCAAACACTTCAAAGATTTAGAAGATAACTATGTGAGCATGCCATGCATTTCTGTAAGCAACACATATGTAGGAGGAAGTGGGGGGAGAAAGCCTCCATTAGGCCAATTTTGAGTGGTGAACAGTTTCATACTTATACTCTTAAAAATACTTGGCAGCAATTCATGTTCAATGCCATCAAAAATAGACAATAAAAAGTAATCAAAGTTAGATCATGAAAACCATCAAATATTAGAAAATGCAGTTCAAAGATGTCTTTGCTATCAACTTTTTACTTTCACTCAATCAATACTTACAATCAATATTGCAGTTTCAACAAATGAAATAATTATTTTTAATGCCCAAATGCATGAGTGCCCCTGATATGGATCAGGAAATAAATCTAATATCACAAATCATCAGAGGTGGTGTTACTTATTAAAAATTGCAGTATCTAACAAACTGATTTCATGGGAGGTTTTACAATGCAGTTCCTCACATGGAAAGCTGAGAACATCTAGACACCATGGCAATACTAGGTTAAACATGGGGTTGGTAGGAACATTGAAATGCACTGTTTTGGCACTGCAAAGTTGGAGCAAACCTCTCAAACTTCCCAAAAAGCATAGTCAGATGGGCCAAGGTCACTAGTCACCTCTTGACCACTCAGCAGAAAAATAGTACTAGCATGAAGAACAGTTGCTCAATTTTCTTTTCTTTTCCACACTTCACCCAAGCATATGTAGGGAATATGGTTCCAACCTTTTGTATGCATGTTCAGAAAATTCTCAGAAACTATGAGACATTGAGTGATGAAATTTTACGTATCAGTAGGAGCAGTCCTGTAAGTTAAACCAGGAAAATAAATTTTGCTTTAAAAATGTTCATTGGTTCATTCTTATTGACTGGATACATTAGAATCCTACATACTTGATGGACAAGGTGCACATCATATGGTGAAGGTGAGATGGTGTGTAGACCATATTTTCAAATTGACCACTGAATTATTCACATGCATATTTATCAGCACAGGTCAAGGCTATAGCTACATTTGATCAAGCATCATAACAGGAGAATCCAAAGGTTAACAACTTGGATATTTTGGGTTTCATAAATTAAGAATGGTATGTTTCAGAATGAGAGCAAAGGTCCTCCAAGAGATCTTAGCTACACCACAAAACTTACCTCATGTAGGGATCAATGTAAACAGCTGCCAGTTCTTCCCCACTTTCCTCATCACAGACACGATAAAATAAAACATCTGGGTGAAATGTGGGTGGTCGAGGCTCACTCCTCTCAAACCGAACACCAAACCAATCTTGACAGATTTCCAGCAGAGAATCCAGGACATGTGGGAATGGAAAATACTCTCTCGCCCTTGCTTCATCCATGCTGAAACATCCATTACATTTACATTCAATGAGCTCTTAACATGTTGCCTGCCAGGCTCAGTAATTCTTCATTGCAGTACATTGTATAGCAGGCACAGTAGTCAATGTGTTATGGAATGACAGATATTTTTTAAATCTCACTTGACAAGACTGAGCTTGTGTTTCCTCCTCCAGTAGGGAAGGTCCCATAGCTGCAGCTTGCCTTCAAATCCTGACTTGTGGGCAAAGTCTTGCAGCTCCTCCAGCTGCTTCTCATGGGTTATACGAGCTAAAAGGAAAGAAATGCAAAATGTGTTTTTCAAATCAGGCTTAGGTGAAATAGGCTTGCAACATATATGGAAAAATCATTTTGGCATACTAGAATGTGCTAGAGTGGTAATCATGGATTGGACAGTTTCTAGCTTCCCAGCCATTTTTGTCTCCATGGACATGTGAGCAAAGGATTCATAGCCAAGGACTTGAGCCAGGTCTTTTCTCAGGGAACGGATCTCTTCTAGCGTCACACTATGATTGATATCCTGGTTGATGTGGGATGAAGCGAGTGTGGTGTGAGCATGCCAAGCATTCCACCTCAGTGTCCTATCTGGGCAGTACTCCAGGAATCGGCGGTAGATATGAGGCTTCTGTGTTACAGTCCATGGTCCCTCTTGGGGTCTTGTACTACAGAACAGAAGGGATTTTTTTCCTTCTTCACAAAATCAGTTCTATTTGAATATCAGACATAGATCTACTCAATAAGTGACTTAGTTTTGCATGTCATAGATTCATTCAAAAAACATTTACTGCTCAACTGAAACAGCAATATCAACATTTTTGTTCATTTTTAGTCATCAATTGAATCTACACTTTTCCTTTCTTAACTTTCACAAGTGACTACTTTTTATTCAAATTTATTTGTCAATTTGTTTTTCTCCCCCTTTTAACTACTTTTTCCCTTTGCATTAGTGTTACCTGTATCAAGAGGTAGAAATTCTACCTGTCGTCTGCCATTGACTTGAGGAGATCTGCAGGGAACTCCTTCACTAGACCAGGATCTCGAATTGTGTGCTTGAATCGCCTCAGAGATGTCTGTTGGGTGAAGGACAAAAAACAGAATCAACAAGGTTCAACAGGAAGTTTAACTCAACACCTGCTTGGATTTTAATATACTGGTACAAAAATATAGTCCTGCATATTTTTGCTCTTATTTAGACTAGAGCTAAAAATGCCTGTTGGGTGCTGATCATATCAAGGTCCATAAATAGACTAGCTATCCAATTTCTCCATAAAATATTTTAGGATTCCAATTTGTCACTAGTACTCCCATGGGATCAAGGAGTTCCTCCCATTGGCAGAGTCTACACAGCATAAAATATTCTTTGATACCCAACTATTTGTTTCCATTCCTGTTTAGGCCCATTTATTGCCTTATATTGGTCTCTCCCCAAGTTTCTTCCCTTGGGCATTAGAACTGTAGTCTAATTATAGGCAATTAGCAAAATCCAACTTGACCAGCTCAGTAACCCCACATGAAAATTTTATTTATGACTGGCAGTATGATTCTATATGGTCATAAACTTGCCCCACAATCCATTAGGCTTTTCCATACTTTACCACATATCTCTCTCTCTCTCTCTCTCTATATATATATAAAGAAGAAAGTTTGTGTCTGCCAGTCAGTTCCTTTATGCATTTGGCCCCCGCAGGAGCCAGTGGAACCAAATTTTGCATGGCCTCCACTTTATCCAGGGAAAGGTCAAGGGTTATGTTTTGATCCAAAATTTTCACTCCCAGGGTACTTTTCCAGGGTATTGTAGTGTCAGGGATGGCTTTGAGAGGAATGACTGACTCCTGGATTTGGTGATGCAGTGGTAGCACACCTGATGGCTATCAGGAGGCCCAGTTCAATTCTCAGCTGTCCCCTGCCTTTTTTTGTCCTCTCATGCCAACTCTCGTCTCCCGGCTACCTGCATTACAGTTCCCCAGGGTAATCCCATTACTGGATCATTATAGTAGATAGTAAGTAATATTCTTTTGATCAAGTTTTCATCAAAAATATGCTTCAAAACAATAAAATGGCATTATGTATGGAATACAGTGAGTTCTACAGCAAAGTTTCGATACTTACCCATGAGCAACCTTCACATCAGGCCTTAAAAGTTTCATCCTGATTGAGTTCCTCTTGAGTGGCAACTGGATTATACACTGTTCTCAGATTGAATTTATACCCTTCCTGGGTAGAGGAGAATGGAAAAAGCACTACTTCCAGAGGATCTGCTTCATCAGGTCATTCAAAAAACCACCCACATGGAAATGTCACTACCTGCAACTGATACCCCCCCTCCCCCCTCTGGAAGCCTCTCTGTAACCATTATTTCTGGACACTCCATAACCTTGGTATAGCAGTGACCATGACAGTGGTATACATCAATTGGTCTTTAACTCCTGATGGCATAATATGTTGCTGCACCAAACCAGGGGACTCAAACTCATATCAGCTGACAGGCTGCATTCCTTACCCTACAGATGCCTGCGGGCCACAAACATAATTTTTTCACTGAAATTTGTGCAAACAGTCAATCCAAATAGAAATTTCAAGAACAGACAGCAGGCTGGATGAACCACCTCTGTGGGCCATATGTTTAACACTCCTACACTAAAGGAACTCAGCCATGGTCTTTTTGGGGGATTACTTCTTAGATTGCTGATTGGTAAGTGTCCATGTACAACTAATTGGGGCAGTATAAATAATTTTCAATGACTTATGAGATGACCCTCATATTTGACAACCTGGCTTGACCTGACAATTTGGCTTAGAACATATACTCTATATAGATGTTTGAAAGATGGGGTGCAACAAATGCCAAACTATTTCCTCTGGTAAATCTGACAGGTTTTTGCATAGAGATAGAATTCAAAGAATTTTTATCACCTTGTATTGCATCACTGTGTCTACTCTTACCTCACACTTCTCCCTGAAGATCTTCCTCTCCTTCATCAATTTCTGCAAAGTGGTTTTTAGCTGTTCCTCAGCAGCACCAGTCAGTTCAATTCCATTAAGACATGCCTCCAGCAGGAATTTGTCTACAATCCGCTTCTGAGGACCTGTCAATTTGTCCCTATCAGCATTCAGTTCCTGCCAAAATATGAGTAGATGCACTTGTATTCAGGAGTAGTCTGAAATGAGCTTTAAGTAGCTTACAGGGTATACAGCCTACCTTCACAGCATAGAACAATGGAAGGCTACAGAACTTCTGCAGTCGAGCTTGCTTGGCCCTTTCATGGAGTGGAAGATAGCTAGTTCCTGGTAGGAGGTCATTCCTAGCAGTGTAGATCACCTTAGCTATACTCCATGCACAATCCAGTGGAACACTGAGCTTCTCCAAGGGTTCCATAACTGTCTTGAAAGTCTTTGGGACTGTCCCATCTATGAGTCAGGAAAGTAAAAGAAAATAATATTTATAGACCTATTTGGGTCATTCCACTTGCAGAGGTAGATGGCCTGTGGAGGAGAATATCTCCTGGATTTATTTGAAATTTTGGCAGAGAAGTCTGCTTTGATGAATAAAATGAATCATGCTAAATACTTTTCCATTCACAATGATAACTCTCAAGTCACAAAGTTTTGCCCTGAACATGCTTCTGCATGGATCCCTCAGCACAAATTTCTCATCATCTTATAACCTATTCTAGCTAGTTGAATGTTTTATAGGTCAATCTAAAGCTCTTGAAGAGGCCCTTCCATTTCCTGCATGATCTTATAATTATATTTAAAAAAAAACCAAGTTTATTCAAGTTAACAAGTATATCCAGTTCTAAACTATGTCCACAACCTTTGATCTAGAATGATAACATAACATTCTTATTTGGCATACTTAAAAAAACAAGGAGAGTTAAAAGGGCATAAGCAATAGATTCCTTACAATCAAATGAAATCATGAGTTAATTCAATGTCCTCTTGCTGGTTGGAGGCATGAGATTAAATTGAGAAAAATTAGTATAAGTCTTCATAAATAGCACATCATGTATTCCTGAAGCAGGCTTTCTATTGGAAGCTTTAAGCGCCGTATGTAATTATGAGATGTCTGTAATGATGCCATTATTTTTTACTAATGACCAATCACTCATTTGTAGACTCATGACGATACACCTGCAAAATATTACCCTAACGTTAGGACTAGGCCTAAAGTTTAGCCAACCTTTAAGGGACTCTTCAATCTGGGATAGCCCAGTCTCGTACTCCAAAATGTGTCTACCCAAGCCTCCATAAATCCTCTCTGCACTCAGCTGATCATATTCTGGGTAGCCATCAGTTTTCAGGATAGAATTGCTGGCGGATGTGTCCTCCGGGATTTCGGGCAGCCTAAACAACATACATAAGGTTAGACTCACTAGAGAAAGAAACAAGCAATTCATGAATAAGGGAAGAAACCGATGAACTAACAGGACTACGTATCCACTTCCATATCGCTGCAGGCTTGCCCAATGTTTCCTCGAGAGCCGGAGACACCGCGTGTACGGTCGCATGTAGGATGCCATGTCTGAATTCCGCTCGTGTTGGGCTGTGAAGTCTCCTGGCGCCGATTCTGTCACATCTTATTAAAGTTTCTAACTACGGTGCTTGTTCTTTATTGGAGATACCAAAGACAAGAATTCGCTTGGCATTCCGCAGAACGCTAAGGCTTGATTATCCAGCATGATCAGCCGGTTCAATTAGCAAAGGCTCCGTAATTTCAAATGAATATAAAACATTTTCTTTGAAGAAATTGAATTTCCGAAGCAAAAGTCATTTCTTAAATTGGCAAGGTTTCCCCACTCCCTCGCAATGTAAAAGCCACAATAATGGCGAAATTAGGAAACAGGCTTTCGCTCAAATCAAAATCTCTTGCATTCCACGATTGGGTTGCCGGTTAGCTTCCTCGCTCGATGACGAAATGAGACATGAATCCGCAGCCGCTAATTGTGAGTTCCTTCCCTGGCAATCTCGATCATGTTGATGAAGCCATCACAAGAGATTGATTCTGACTTTTATCATGCCACAGGAAATGTCTTCGGCATCGTCATCCGGAATGAACATGCACGGGAACGAAGGACGACGGAATTCAGTTCCGATTCTCAGCATGTCCCGACAGGGAAAGAGAATCCGGGTCTTCAAGAACGGGGATTCTCATTTCAAAGGAATCATCTTCATCGTTTCCTCCTGTCCGTAAAGCATTCCGATTTATTCGAGGAGAGTAGATGTGTGCAAGAGAAGAGAGATTCCACCTTTTTTTCCGGTGCCACTTCTAAGCGAAATCGAGATTACGTGCACCCACTTGAATAAATGTGTGGATCCAAAAAGGGTCAGAGACTGAAACCACTAAAAGTTATGGGAAGAAATTTGGCACAGCGTTAGGTCTGGTGCGGAGACTTGGTAAAAATAGGTTTCGTTCAACTGTTCACCGTTTACGCTAAAACCATGGATCGAATTGCCTTCAATTTAATATCGATAGCTGTTTCAATTGTTTGAAACTAAGAGTACAGTGGTACCTCGCATAACGAACGCAATTCGTTCCAGCGGTGCGTTCGTTATGCGAAATAACGAACGCACCGCTGGAACGAATTGCGTTCGTTATGCGAGGTACCACTGTAGTTGTAAGGAGAAATGGAAAAAAAAGTCACAGATATAACTATAATGCCGAGAATGATCGACAAGAGTTTTATCGGTAAAAGTAAGAGTATATGCCAAAGTGAGAATTAATGTTGACAAACAGCGGCAGTGGATCTCGTGGCATAATTGGCTGGCTGGTTCTGGCCTGCTTCGTGTGCATAACGCGTCTCCCAGTGTCGTCTTGTCTTGTCTCGTTCCCGACGAGATGCAATTTCATCTTTCCCTAGAAGAATGGGAGCGGGAAATCGCTCCCATAGTGCAAAAGATTGTTGTAGCACAAGGCATTACATGGACAAAGACCCAACATTGGCCAATACTTCGATATTTGTCCAGTATATTGCGTTGCTAGGATTGTTTCTTCTTCTCCAGGTCGCTTCAGAACCTTCGATCAGATGTTGGACGATTTGACTAGGCTGCTGGTAGACAACCAACAACTCCGCTGCGGCGTTCATGCTCTTTATACGACGGACGGCCGAGAAATCTTCTCCCTCCAAGAAATAGAAGATCGAACGGATTACGTGGCAGCCGGAAAAGAATCCTTCGTGCCCCTCCATTACGCTGCCGCGAACAGCGACTCTTACGCCAAGAGTCGCAGTGTCGCCGCGGCAGGAGACGAGCCGAGGGCTTCCAAGAGGATCGACGGGACGGCAGAGTTCGTTCGACCGAAGTTCATCTTCGTCGTGAGGAATTCCGTCTCGAGGCCACGGTCCGTCTTCAAGTTCTTGCTGAACCGGAAGACGGCAGTGTCGTACGATAAAGTCCTGTCCATGATGTCGCAGAAACTCGATCTCGATACGGGAGCCGTGCAGAAAGTCTTCACCTTCGACCAGACTCGGGTCTGAACGCATCCATACTTTCTACGTATCACATAAAATGAAGCAATTCCAATTCAATTTGAGAATTGGATTGAACGCAGGATCGGACTGGTTCACTGGGATACCGGGAATTTTCCCGGGGGGCCCCTAGACTGCCAGTCCGACCCTGATTGAATGTTATTGTGCTCGGCCAAAAGAACCTGAAGAAAAATTAAAGTATAATTTTAAATATATTTATGATAAAATAAAGTTACAAAGGCTAACAATAGATGAGTGACATTGTTCAGGAAGTCTAATCTTCACGGGACAAACTCAGAAGCAACCGTGCTACCTGCTACCCTTTTTGCATCTTCGATGAAATGATCTTTTTAGCCGAACCTGCATATATGGCTCATACAAAATGTTATTAGTGAGGTGGTGTCAGTACGCAATGCGGCTGAGGATATGAGGATATCACTCGCGCCATCTCTCTATTGCATTTTTGGAGCTATAAATAGTAGTGAATGAGTGAAGTATGGAGAGTGGAATTCAGGCAAAACAGGAGGAAAGGGTTGGTCGTGTGCATGAGGAAGATGAAAATATGTCATCAACCCCCGCAAGAGCTGTGAATAACCTATTTGATGGGCTTGTGTATAGAATAACGATTGTCAACTTGGCACTCGCCAGGCCAGGGACGACCACTTCCGAGCTGGCAATCAATGCTCTCACATTATCATGCCTCACTTATCTGTTACGGGTCACCGCCCGATTAGGGTGTCCTTCCATGTACCTATTCCTCTGAAAATGAACATTGCTTCTAAAATTAAAATTAAAAATACTTTTGTCAAAATGTGATCATATATCGCAGGTATCGATGTCAGCTGTACAGTTTTTATGAGATTTCTGTTGAATTCAAGCAATACGAATTTGACGAGACCCAATGTATGCTGTTGGCCCATGATCTACAGGATCTTTATCATTCGCTCCAATCTGGATTGTTGGTGCATAAATACTCCTCAATTGCTTAGAATTGATAGCTGCATACTCATTTCATAGTTGATACGCTGGAATGAGATTGTGGCTCTGGAAGGTACTGGTGAGTCACCCCGAGGAGTCAATGGGGGGGAGGGGTATATGTTGGGAACTATTAGAATATAATGTTAAACTACATTACATGTCCTTTTATTGGAACAATCATGATTCACGTATAGGGCGTTGCCCTGTAGCATTGGTGTCTGAAATAAACTCATGTTGAATTTGTTCCGATTTTTTGCTCATATTCCTTAAGTCCCAGTAGGGCTAGAGATACATGGTGCACATATGAAGATTAAGAGTGGTATGACATTAGTACTGGTAAGTTTCGTGCAGGCAATCATGCCACGACCTCGATAGTATCCTTCCTAGTGAAGGTATACATTAATATGGAATGAGCATCTTCTTTGCCATAAAATGAATTTAAAAGAAAACTGACTGAATAAGAGAAGCATCAGAGAAAATCCTTCATGAAACGAGGAGATCTTGATGGGCTTCTTCCACGTGTGATAGCTGAGAAAGCTGGAGGACTTCTTCAAGGAAGAGGACACATTTTTGGCAGCGGGAAAGGAGAGGATTCAACCGGAGTGTTTCCTTCTGGTCGAAAAGGAAATGACGGAATTGCATGAATTGAGGCGCTATACCCGGCCCTTGGTCGTCTCACCCATGACTCTCCAACCTGCTCTTGCCGCATTTGTCCCGGACAACGAAGACGAAAAAGACACTATTGGCTCCAGGTTACCCTCCTCTCGATTAATGACCGTTCTCGGTGTCTGGGGTGGTTTCAGGAAATTTCCGACTGCTCACAGATCTAACAAATTTAGGTTTAAGTGAAAAAGCAGGCTGTATAAAGAAAAGAACGATGGAAAGCACTAAAAGACAACAAAAAAAAAAAACAGAAAACAGAAAAGGAGGAAGTTTCCTTCTACTTCGTGGAACTTACTTGGATGTGTCTGAAAATGTTCTTATCCACAATGGGGCTAGATTTCATTTTCCTGGCAGGTTTGAGGGGGGAGCTGACGAGCCGTCCTGCAATCAATGGAGATCTCAGGAGGAATTGAATTCTCAGATATTGGAGGAAGTTTCTTCACCTATTGTTCTCTCCTCGCAAGGTTAAATTCCAGTCATTCTTCATTCTCGAAAGCAGTACCCCTTTCGTTGCCGTGGGAATTTTTTTAATAATTAACCTCCTGGACGCCCCGACAGATTGCCCGAGTCTCCAGAACATGGTCTCGAACCAGTCCATGTTTAAAGCTAATGCATTCTGCGAGGACAGGAATGTGAATAGTCGTGAACGTGGAAACGGTGAGAACCACCCCACCGAGCATGCGCAGGCTGGGCTGCAGCGGGGAAGTCACGTGACGAAAAAAGAATCCCAACTCCGACCTGATCAGATTGAAGAGCCTTATCACCCGGAGCGATGGAGAAGGGATCAGATGTTCCTCCAGGATCCTTCCTTCAAGTCCTACAAGCAATGACAACTCAGACAAGTTTTCAAACATTTATTTAAACTAGACTACAACTTCCCTAAAAATGGGTTGACCCTTTTCCCTCTCTTCTCATTCTCAATTGGGAATAAACAGTCTCACCGGGTAACATCAAGAAAGTCTTCCTTAATCTCTCGTCACAACGCTAAATATATTGCAGGTAGCATAATTTTTGTTCTAATAATTTATCATTATTTTAGATTGATGGGTCGTGTATCACTGGACGACTCCTGTCGTGATGGCGCCCTGAGCATCGCGAGGATGGGCAAAGCAATGACGTAAACGGTCATGGATCCATAAAAGAGAGTGGGAGAAAATTCATCTTGAATCTGGGACGCACTTCTTGAGGCAAAGCAGCTGATGAGGAGTCCCAGGGTTCCTCTTGTTCTTTCCAAGACCCACTGTTCGAAAGAAAAAATAATGATTGAAAGGGGTTAAAAGAAAACTTTGCAGAGTTCGGTTAAGTTATGATTCACGAAACAAAAAACTCTGGCTAGAAGTCAACAATTTAGTTGCGAAAGGATGTCTTGCGTAAGCGGAGTGATATGACGATTGGGACTCAATCGAAATCGGAGATGTCCCGATACGAATTTATTTATGAGGCATTTTTAGATTTGGTTCTCTCTGAACCGCATGTGTGGAGTAATCACGATTAATTTGAATGAGACAAGAATTCCTGTTCGTTTCCCCTTGTTAGCTGACTGCCTAGAGGACTGGGGGTTTGAACGCGCAAAGAGGGCGCCCGAAGGAGGGCGGGGCGGGAGGTGCCATCGCCCCCTCCCCGGCCCACCTCCATCCCGAAGGGGTTGTGTGAGTGGTAGGATTGAGTGAGGCTGACGCTGTAGAGAGAGATGTGAGAAAAAGAGAAAGAGATATAACAACCTTTATCGGGCAGAGCCAGAATTTTCAGAACGAGTTTTAATGGGAGGTAGGTATCAATTGCTTGAAGTTACTTGCTTGGGCTAGAGATGTCCCATCCATCTCAGGAAGTACAGAAGGGTGCCCAAAGAAAAATGAAACGATCTTGGCGACTTCTAACTTTGACGTCTTTATATCTTCCATCTCCGGTCATGTTCAATTTGATCAACAATAGCCCTTCACCACAATTTCCATTCAGTTATTCAGACTTTCTTAACAAATAAGTCCAAGGTCTCCCACCCCATTTTCCAGACCCCTACCCTTGTTTTGAGGTGTTAGCGTGCAAGTGTTCGCTTGAGCAGTTCAAATACATAAAAGTTCATTATAACTACAACTACACCTGACACAGACGTCATTGAATATACCGGGGTTCGGTGGCCGAGTGGTTCTGGCTTCCGAGTGAAACCCGGATTGCGTCCGTGTGATGGCGGGCTCTTCCTCCGCCGACAGGCGACCCACCTGCTTTCATGGGGAGTATTTGCTTAGCGTGGGATAACACACACACCACCCTGTGTGCCACGTCTAGGATGCGGGTGCAGTACAACTTAAAAACTACTCGTGCCAGTCATAGGCGTAGGTAACCCATGAGCTGCCCCTATGGCCTCCTACAGGACCGTAAAGGGGTGTCCCAGCCTAAGGGACTGTGATACGGATGTGGTGCTCGTGCCAAGCGGGCACCCCCTTCCTCTCTGTGTCATGTAAAATGCGTCCGTTTTCCTGTATGTCCGTCACATGTCCTGTCTTTATCTAAAAAAAAAAGAAGTTATTGAATATTGTAGTCTTCGTTCCGGTTTCACTTTTGGAGGAACGTGACTGCCGATTCGGTAGTGTGGCTTAATGCCTCGTCTTAATGAAGCTTTACCTTTGAAACATCTTTACCTTGTATACTAGGGATCTCTTCTCGGTGCAGAGGTGCCAGTACGTTCGGTAACGGTAATACATAAAGTGACTACCTATGGGCGACTTTTTCATTATAAACCCTGAAGAAGACTTTTTTTTGTTACTTTCGTAGACTGACAACGTACCGACCTCGGAATAGTGTCAGATCTTTTCTCCTTCCATTTTGCCACGGCCGAGAATTAATTTCCCGGAGGCATTTCTGTGCCCTGAGAATTGCATTGTCGGCAACATCATGAGCTTTCCGCCACTCACCGACTTCTTGTAAAATGCGACACACTGTCGCTTTAGAAACTGACCATCATTTAGCAGTGAACTCTTCCACAATGATAGAATAAGAATTCCCTTATATTGTACGTATGTCTAGCAAAGTCCTTGCTTTTCTTCCATTTCCAGTTGGAACATCACTGAGTGAAAACGGACACTCATTGCAGATACCTTATATTTTCTACATATATCCTGGCATTAACAGCCTCAGGCGGGAAAACTTGCTATGATAATTCAAAGTCGTTTCATTTTTCCGTTGGCACACTCTGTACAAGCCTGTTGATCCAAACCATTTTTTTTTTAACTGTTGACTGAATATAGGAAGGTAAATGAAGTCGGAATGGGCGAAAGAGCCTCTTAATACCTACCTACGCGAACATTGAAAATTAAATTACACTAAAGCGTAGATTTTAAAGACACGATAGCACGTTTAAAGCTGAGAATCGCAGTGCAATATGGTTTTCATCCATGCGACTTTTCATCCTTTCAGTTTATGTTCATGTTTCATCTGTAACAGAAAGTTTTTGGGAGACCTGATTGGTCTCAACATGGCAATCGATGAACATGCAAAGCAGCTGTCTCCATAGTTCCTCAAGAATATCATTATGTATGAATAACATGATCTATGAGGAAAATCATCCTCAGACGTAGCTA
Source organism: Darwinula stevensoni (assembly GCA_905338385.1). Classification (NCBI taxonomy): domain Eukaryota; kingdom Metazoa; phylum Arthropoda; class Ostracoda; order Podocopida; family Darwinulidae; genus Darwinula; species Darwinula stevensoni. The sequence goes on from CAJPEV010001231.1 coordinate 62,216, forward strand.
GGGGGGCTTGGACCTTCTCCTTCCCCCTCCCCCCTTTCCTCTTCCCTCCCTCCCCTCCATTCCTTATTGAAAACAGGATTAGATGGAGGAAAAAGAATGGACGTGGATTGCCTGCTAACCCCCCAACCCCTTTTCTCCCTTGTCCGAATTTTGTGGGTGACCCCGATCTACAACTCACATCAAGATAACAAAGTAGGAGGAGTCATCTCGCGGTTCTTGGAATCAATCCTCTCGAGGATTGATTTCAATGACCGCAAGGTTGGTGGGCAATGCTGGATTACCCACTGGAACAACCATTCTCTTGTGGGAATGGACACGGAGGGCAACACGTCCAGAAGAAGAATGTGTCGATAGCTAGTCGAGACTATCTCGATAGCTACTCCTGCGTCACAGATCACGTCCAAGGGGATTTGCGAGCGCTCTCACGCAAAAAAACATGACTGAATTGCTTTACAGTGGATTGCTTTGTTTGTAAACACAGCAATCCGCTGGTCATTCGATGGTCATACGATAGTACCCCAAGTAAGGAAACCATAGGAAATTAATAACAGTCAGTCTATGCAGGTTCTCCTTAGAGGGAAATAATAATAAATCAAATGAAGAAAACAGGTTCAAGCTGACCCCTTTTTACATTCTAGAAATAGCCGTTCTCCTTCATCATTAGGCAAATGATGTGCATAATATACTGTAAGTAAGTTATTACTTTGAATTGCTACACTCTAAAGTAGAAGTGGTGAGAAAATTAATCCTTATAGCAGGAAACGGGAGCATCATACCTTTAAACTCATGCTGACAATCTTCACTGATTGCCACTTCGCCAGCTTCCGTGTGGACTTCGTACATTTCCAATAAATCGATATCATTCATTACTATCGTAATTCGTTAGTTGCCTTGCTAAGGTGAAAGACTTGTCGGATGTTGGAAATCATACGCGGACCATCGCCGCGGTACTACCGCATACAACGGTAATGCAGCTAGGAGCTGCGAGAATGAATCATGAAAACCCCAACAAGGATTTCGCACAATAGAATGTTTCTAAGGGATGGCTTAAATAAAAGGCTATTTCATATCAATTGGCTGCATTTACGCTTGGCATGGCATCCCTCCCTGTTATGGCTGTTTAGGAAGGACAATGGAGATGTAACATGCATTATGTGCTAGATCAGTCTTAATATGTTAATTTGCACGGGAGTTGACCATGTGGTCAGAATGGACAAAATCACTCGATGAATTGCTGAATTCATAGGGGTTGATCAGGTCATATTTCGTCGACAAAGAATTTATTCGTCAAGCCTATGACCTTGTATGATCTGAACCGACGAATCTCGAAACCGATTCTTTGGAAAGATGCAAAATGATACTCGTGCTTGAGCGACGGACCTTCCAAGGTTCCTCAACTGGAAAGAAAGTGGGAGTGCTATCTTAATCGAGATCCTCGCTTCTCCATCTCCTTCGCCGCAACAGGGAACGAGAAGTTAGACAATTAAATCGGCAACGAATCGGCGTCTGCAAAAGTCAAAGTTTGATGACGCGATAATTTTCACGGTATGCATGGTGCGTGATGTCTTTCGAGCTGGGACGTGCCCCCCCAAGATCTGGACACGGCCAGCCCCTCGATCAACCTCTGTACTTACGTCACCCCTTCATTTAGCACGTGTAAGAGAATGCGCCGGATACCACTCCCTTTATCTAAGGAGTGGCATTCTGTGCATATATGTTTAATCATTAACTCGAGCGCTGCGCATGTACCTCTGCATTGCGACACGGGTCAACTGTCATAAGGTTTACAGGTATTTCCAGTAGAAGAGAACTCGGGCATTTCCATCGATTCCAGAAAAATCAAACATTGCTTTCGTTAGACTTTCCAGCGTCGTAAATCAACCGGAGTTAATTGAGAAAAGATCCGAACGAGAGAGAATGACAAAAAGCTACATGAAAATTTCGTATGTGTCGTGGGTTCGGAAAATCCCGTCCGAGTGGGATTTCGACCTCGTTCCGTGATCTATCATTTCATCATCCTTTTCAACGTGTCCGCCGGCCTTTTCTAATAAGGTGGGGGGGGGGAGGGGGGGGGGGAGGGGGGGACCGGCCGCGATTATGTAATAGTCATCTCCCCCCTCTCTTTTCTGCGTCTCTCGCTCGAAGTGTTCGGAAAAGGGGACCTTTGCTTCTGATCACTCTTCTAGGTTCTGTTTCCAGCGAGGAGGAAAGGAATCCTTCATATAAATATCGGTTACCGCGATGGTAACAACCACAATTAGAGGCCATGTCGGCTGCCATCGTCAGGGTTATGTAACGACATCCGGATTTTTCATATATCTCCTGAAAATGCTGCCCTAATATATATACGAAATACCTGTTCAACACGTCTCAACTGAGTCCCCAATGACCGAACTGGCTAAAGATCGAAAAACAGAGATTAGGCCAAAAGGAAAAATAAAATTCGACGAAATTTAAATGGCTCGATAACTTTTTGCAGCTGAAATTTTCTCTTTAGACTGCATCGCGACAGCAACGATCGCGTGGAACGCGATGACTCACTTGCAGGATCGAAGCGGCAACGACGAAAGAAACGACGTTGATGGCGACGGAGACGAGAAGCGAAAATCGGGAGACCCACTTGAAAGGCGTGAGACGATCCACGAAATCTCTGCCCTCCATCTTGAATTCAACAGCTGGAGACTCCTTTTCCCTTCAGAATTTGGGAGCAGAGACTCGAAGCCTCGCCCCCGGGGCAAAAGAAGCGGACACTCACCCTTACGAAGGAGATGCACTCTAGCGGATGTAATGGCCAAGGTTGAATTCATTCCGTGACGTCACGGAACTCTTCGGTCTGGCCTCTACGGTGTCATATTCGCATCTGTTTACGTTGCGTTCTCACTCGTGCGCCCGTATATTCAACGTCTGGTCGCAATAAATGCATGCGTTCATCATGAGGGATGGATCCCGGCCCATAAAAGTGTTCATCAGTTCTTCATCGGATTCTGGCTTCGTACAGAGCGAAAACGCATCATCTCGTTTCCTTTCTCGTGGGTTCGTCTGTTCCCACACCAGTATCCGACCCGATTCCAGAGGGAGAAAAACACTTTTACAATCGTCGTAGCCTGATTCCATTTCATATCGATCCTAAATGAAATGGAGGAATGAGGCTAGGATACCTTGACACATTTGAACGACATGGAATGAAGTCCGAAAGGGTCCAATCGTTAAGCAATGAATAATGAACGCATTCCTATTTTCCTTGCTGCTATTATCATAACTACTTCTACTACAACTACTCGTTGGATTCCACCGGTACAGCCATGACCTGTCCGCTATTTCGTCATAGAAACCTGCCATATTTTTTTTTAATCTTCAAAATGTCAGTAATGCCAAAAAAAGGTGAAGTAAAGGTAGCAGCCGGAACATGCTGGTAATGCAAACTGCGATGCTGAACGATCTTCGAGCGGAGATAGCGATAAAATGTCAGCGCTTTTCACGAGTGTCTCATGCGTCTAATGCCGTACTGATTCTAACAGCCAAAACGTCGGGGAAAAAAAATGCATACAAAATGAAAGGAAAGGCTTAAAAGATATCCAGGGCGATAAGAAGCCCGGCCGCATTTATGATGGGTGGCCCCAAAAAATACTGTTTGACGCTTTATAAAACCCGCTGTGGATGATCTAGGTTACTAATGCTTTCGTATCACATTGGAAACACCACAAAATTTGTTTTCTGAAAGTTTCATGTGCCTAGGTTGTCTGAATAACATTTGAAAATCGTTCAAAGTGAAGTCAGAAAACGTTCCTTTGCCTCTCATGATGCGGCTGGAATTTAGAAGATTGCTCCAATCGTTTCTGTCCCTCGACGCCATAGATGCTGTTTTTTTTAAAGCCAATTCTCATCTTAGTATTCTGCGCAGCATCGATTCTGATGCTCCGACGCACGACAGAAGCTCAACTCTACGACGTGTAGAATACTGCGACGAAGACAAGAAGAAAAAGCAGTCTTTATGGCGCCGAGTGAGAGAAATCATGGAAGCAATCCTGAAAACTCCACTCACCTCGCGCGCGGAAAAGGCACATTTTCTGACTTCTCTTCGAACGACTGTCAAATTTTATTCCGACAACCTAGGCACATGAAACTTTCAGAAAACAAATTTTGTGGTGCTCCCAATGTGATGCAAAAAACGTCACGAAACTAGATCATCCACGGTGAGTTTTATAAAGCGTCCAACAGGACGCTTTCATTTTTGGGACGCCCGGTATTATGATGAAAGTTTTTCGGTCAGCCACAGCGTTCGATGACGTCATGCGATGACGTCATGCCCAATGCAAGAACCCCAAGGAGACAAGCAACTGATAGGATTCATCCGATGCGAAAGCAAACCACGAAGCCTCATCGATTGTTGAAATTTCGACACCGTCGGAGTGTTGGCGAATTTATCGACCTTTCGAGAAGTAATTCGTACGAGTCGGGACATGATAATTCTTTGATAAAAACCTGTTCTTTGCAAACTACAGGAGTAACCCGAGCGCGTCTCTTTAAGGACTTCGATTTTCAAACGGGTTTCACATCTTGCTTTCTCATACGTTGGCTCAAATGAATCCCATTAGCGACACGAGGAATTGCGAAAAAGTCACTCACATAAAAAGTGACTTCGAGGAGCTGCACTATTTAAGGCCGAGACTACTTATACCATTAAAAAAAAAAATATATATATATATATATATATATATTTATGACCGGGAAAATCGTTTCGAGTTATCCGAAGTTCGACTTATCAGAATATGCCTCTACCCGTTAAAAAAAATTACTCATGTTAAGGGATTACGTAATAGAGCGATTTTTAACGTCCTCAAGAATCCGATTGCAAGAAGCGACGACCTTCTCATTATACGAGGGGTGATCGGAAAAAAAAAACTTTCCAACCAGCATCCAAAGTGTTTGTATTTATTGCAACCAAACATGTGCTGCATAGAGTACTCACGGGGGTCTACTTTTCCTATTGGACGGTGAGCACTTGTTCCACCGAGGTATACGATTTTCATTGGCGCCAGGGTGTAATTTCATGTTTTGTGCAGACGGTCATTTCTGAATCTCTTTCACCACCTCAACATCTGACCAAAAATGACAGCCACCGAGATGCTTTTTCATGAACGGAAGCAGATGGAAATCGCGTGGTTCAAGATCAGAGCTGAAGGGTGGGCGCGGAATGACGAGTCGATACGAGTTGCGTTGTCTTTTGTTGAATCGCAAGGCCTGACACAACTCTCCTTGTTCTTGTCGACTGTCGACACTCGTTCACTCACTAATTGTCTGTACCATGCGGCTACCAGTTGTCCGGTTGACATACCATTCCTATACACCTCCAACAGCAGGCGATGAATTTCCGCTGGGGAAGTGTGCTGGGCCCACAAAAAAAAGGAAGGTATTAATACCTCGAATTTCAAAGCGGGACCAATTTTGAAAGCACATCGCCATTTTACGACGGCACTGCTCACCTGACATGAGAAGTACAAGTGACGCCTCGCGCATTTTTGCAAAGTGTGACACCTCGAATATCATTAATCGCACGCCTATGCTGCCCATCTCGTGGTTCTTCCGTAATAGACCTTGGAAACATTTTTTCCAATCAACCCTCGTAATTGTTTTTTTTTCATGTCAACGGAAACTTTGATACTCGATATGCATCACAATGCCCTTCATCTTGAACTCAGGAAATAAAAAATGATTGGAATGACCGAAAGTGAGAGCGATAGGCAGAAAGGGAAATTCAAGAGGTTGCTTCATTTTAAACACAAGCTTTTTGGATTTTAATCCTCTCCACAGGCGTCTTTGAGGGATGTGGGAGAAGCAGAAAAAAAAGAAGAGATAAAAGGATTTTCTCCCGAACAAGTTTCCCCAATGAGATCGCAGACACTGATAGAAAAGGGTGACCTTAATTCAAAAAAAGGAGAAACACTAAGTACATAGTCATGCAGTCGCTTCCCAACCTCACCTGAATCCTACCTTAAATTTTGGCAAAGTCATCGGCTAACTTTTATCCCAGATCCCAATTTCCGCCCTCGCCTCGTCCAAATTGCACCGAATTTCCATCGAGTGTGGCAGATTTCGGTCGGAAACCTCATGTCGTGTCCATTCGGAATGCGACGGTCATTATGGAAACCCCCTCGGATGGGAGAGAAAACTGGTTTCCGAATCATTTGTTACCGCCGGCGATATCGACCTCGTTTGTGATGATTTTTCGTAATCCAGGAAGGGGCATTAATGATATCGCACGGGTATAAAAGTGCCCAGCCGGACTCTCCCTCCGTCAGTTGTCGATCGAATCATCTCAGCATAACGCCTCCCTCTCCTTCCAACCTTTGGGTTCACGTCCATTGTGTTCTTCCGCGATGAAGGTGAGCTGAAGGGAGTTCATTTTCTTTCTTTTTTTATTCCAAGCAAGTATTAACTATTTTATTATTATCATTTTTATGAAGCATATCTACATGTAAAAGATACATTTTAAAATTTAGCTTCGGTAGCAGAAGTTCTCCGTAAAATCGCTGGAAACCGTTGTGCGAGACGTAGTTCGATCCTACAACGGTGAAGCAGCACATTGTCGTCGTCCTTGGGCTCCGTCCTGCGGAGAACTCCATTTTCGGACAAATCATTTTGATCGATAACATCGAAAAGTAATTCCCACCGGTCTCGGGAAAAGATGGCAGAGAAAGGGTCAGAGATCAATGCCTAGAGGATTTCCAGTGCCTTTCACCTAACGACACCGACAAACGTGAATGTATTTCCAATGTATTTCCAGGTGTTCGTCTTGCTCGCAACGTGCCTCGTGGCCGTCTCTGCCTTCCCCCAATACGGCTACGAAGGCGGAGATGACGGTGGATACAAGGCCCGAGGTGGATACTCCAAGGAATACGCAGCTCCGGCCAAGTACAAGTACGCTTACGTCGGTAAGAAACGATCGTCTCCTTCGACCTTTCATGCACTCTCGAGTCGACGATCGAGAATAGTTTCTCGAATTGTTCGTCTGACGAGTACGAATGAATAATGCGAGTTCTCTGAACCTCGAAATTAAATCTACGTTATTGCTAGTCCAAAGCGTAATTTTTAAAATAGATATTCGGTGTCTGCTTGTTCCTCTACTTGAGATCTCTACGCAGCAAATCTGGCAAAGAGCAATAATGAAGAAAAAAAAACCCAAGCTGATAAAGTTGTTGCGGTCTCTCGGCCGTATTTCCAGGTGCTCTTGATATCGATGCGAATCGCCTTCCTCCCGGTCCTCGATCATTTCTTATAGTGAATTCGGTCGATCATCTGGAGAAGTAACTTTCATCTGGTTTCCGTATCTTTCCAGTGAGGGACGACAAGACCTACAACTTCCAGGACAAGCAAGAAGAGCGAAATGGAAACAAGGTTTCCGGCCGATATTCCTGGGTGGCGGAGAACGGAGTCCAATACACCGTGACCTACTCCGACGACGGATACGGACTGAAGGCCTACGTGAAGCAGGAGCCCCAGAAGGTCTGGTCCGGATGGAAGGGCGTCCAGAGGGCTTACAGCCGACCGACTTATGCTGCACCCGCTTACGTTGCACCCGCTTACGTTGCACCCGCATACGAGGATCACGATGCCAGCTATTAGTCTCGACTTTGTTCATTGATTCTTCTATATATTTAATCTCCTTATTTATGTCATGCTCGCCCGATTCGTCTTTCGGTCTCGGTGTCCCGTGCGACGTGTGTTATCTCGTCCCCACTTCCGTGGCGGTTTGGTGTTCGTATCCGTATTGTGATCAGTTACTTTTTAACCGGACCAGCAAAATTTTCGTGAATAAATCCCTTTCCTTCGAAGAACACAAACCGTTTCCTTTTGCCGTCGACTCAAATACTGAGACTTCCGCGTCTGGAAGAAAAGTAAAGGGTGAATGTTTATTGCAATAGAGCTTTAGATACTTCGTCGCCGTTATCAATAAAAGTTGGAGAACTCGACTCTCAACTAGTCGTTCTTTACTCTCCCCCGAATTCGAATGCGCGTATCAATGGCGCTACGATACTTAATAGTCATTTTCCCTCTTTTCCCAACTACTCTTAGGTTTTCAATCTCCCTTCGTTCCGCTCTTCCACTGCTGTCACGTATCTGCTGGACAGATTCACTAAAAATGATAACTTAGAAGGGGGGAAAAGAAAAGAGTAGAGGAAAACAGGGAATATGTCCCGCTCTCCCCTCTAGTCCCTTCCGCACGGATACATTTTTGAACTCCAAAACTGAGCGGTTCTCGAGTAGGGACTCCGAATGGTCCAGCGAGCTGGGATTTCACATCCATCAGGCCACTCTATAGGATCTCTCGGGTTCAAACTGGAACCTCACGTCATCACACAGATCGGTCTTGGTTAGAACGTTATCGTACAACCTCTTTTAAATGAATTTTTCTTTAGATAATGCGTTCTGGGTGAAACACATCCGCCTTTATGACACACGACACAGAAGGACTGCAGCGATGTCCCAACATCTCCATATGGGACACATTGAGGACATTTTAATTCTACCTCAAGATATCTCGAGTGGATGTCATCGGGACGTCTTAGGGACGTCCTTTAGACATCTTCAGTAAGGCAAAATCCCCTTCGAAGTATCGAAAAGACCGAAGACGTCCTCAGGATGTCCCTTGAAGATCGAGGAACGCTTGGATGATTGGACGGCCTCGTGCTTTGAGGGACCAATCCACAATCCGCGCGGGGAGGACATGAATTCCAGGTGCATGACCTTCACGGGAGATGTCTCTCATGTGCCCTCATTTCCAGCTTCAGATCTCTTCTAATATATATATATATATTTATACTTGATTTGTACAGAGGAGAAGTAATGATTTTTGTTCCATGCATCGGGAAAACTGACACTGAGTGAAGGGGGGAAAATCCTTATTTCGTTATATTCTCAGTAATGACGACGGATCGGCACGTCTGGGTTCAACTATCCTCTTTAGATCTGAGCCCCTACTTCGTCTTACCTCGTCCAAGAAAACGAGGGAATTCTAAAATAACGAGCTAAGTTTTATCCTCGGAAGATGGGTCTTCTATTCAGATTAACCAAGAAAGGATCTCCTTCCTTTATCGTTTATCTTCCGATGGATAAATAGCTCTAAACTGGAAAGTCCTCTCAGATTAAAACCCAAATTGGAATTTTCTAACTGGACCAAAACTTAAAAGAGTAAGAGGTGGAGAATTGTAGATACAGATTGTTTTACTGCTGGAATTTTCCAACTGGAATGCAGCTGGTTTTAATAACTATTTCCAATTAGAATTTTCTGCAAAGGACCCTCCTGCTGGAAAACAGCTGAACTTACAGCTGAAATTGAGCTGCTTCTGTAGATGGACTTCCAAGAAGAATAGCCGGAAAAAATTCTCATTCCACTAATGGCATTGCAAATAGGAACCAATCTGGATTGATTCCAGCTGTTACCCAGTTGGAATGGGTTCGAATTTCCAGCTGGAAATAATAGATGTTTTTAAAGCCGGGATTTTAAGCTGGGCTGGAAGGTCATTCTGAGACATCTTAGGAAGCAAAGGATTATCTTGCACGGCAGGAATGTATCCGTTTCAGAAGGGACATCGCTGGAATGTGTTTGCACCCAGACATTTTCACATCTCTGAGATGTCTCCAGTGATTATCTCTGGGACTTCTCATTTGTCCCAAGGGGATGTCTCTGGGACATCTTTGGGAAATACATCCCGAAGATGTTGGGTCAGAAGCGTCTCTTTCGCGATCGGAACAATTCAACTTTTAATGTGCGAACGGGAGTCACGAGTTCGGCCTCATTCCATCTCTTTCTTCGAGTGGAAGGTCGAGAAAGTGGGAAAACTCGTAGGATTTTCAGGTTCTTTTTTTCCGGATGTCCGTTTGCCCTTAAAGTGTATCGACTGCAGAGCGTGACTGATGACCTTTCACCCTTCGATCCGGTTGTAGAAAGGGCGCGTGAAGGGAAATGAGGGAATGGAATCTCTTTGGCCGCACCGCAGAGCAATGCCACCGGTGGAGGACCGCAGACTGCGGACTGCGGACTGCGGACGGCAGAGCTCCGCCATGGAAGCGAGAGCGGCTCCAAGTTCAGCCCTGCACGGATGCGATCGACAGGCGCTAATAGGGCGTCGTCTGCCCAAGAGCGCGTCTTTCAAATCGCGTACAACAAAAATCTCCGTTCCGCTTCATGTACAGGGTGGTGCATAAATACCTCCGGGGTTGTAAGAGGAAATAAAAGACTCATGAAAAATGACTTCATTCTGAAATATGTTCCCATGGCATCCTGGGCATGTTAAAATTCTAGGACAATCACATAGGTAAGTCACTTGTGGAAAATGACGTCACTAAGGTGACCGCCATCGCACTCGGCACATTCTCACTTGCGATCCATTACATCATGCACGACGCGCTGCAGCATCGCGACGGGGACAGCTGCTACTTTTTCCCGTATTCGACTTTCGAAAACCTCCAAGGTTGCAGGGCGTGCGTTGCATACTTTGTTCTTCAGATATCCCCACGCAAAAAAAAATCAGGAGCCGTTAGGTCCGACGACGGCGATGGCTGATGAAGATCCCCATACTTGGATATCACGAGCCCCGAAATGATTCTGTGGAGGACATTCGTGCTCATCCGGTCGGCGTGGACCGTCGCCCCATCCGGCTGGAACCGCATTCCAGGAGGCCCTTATAAAAAAACCTCACACTCCCTCACATGTGGAATGGGTGTGGAATCGTGTGGAAGGGGTGTGGAAGGGGTATGGAATCGTGTGGAAGGGGTATGGAATCGTGTGGTA